>WSFP011426148.1:0-22270 GCA_009831015.1 Picea engelmannii
AGAGGAGCCGTGACGCTTGAGTACATTCACATTGATGAGCATATGGTAGATATATTCACCAAGGCACTGAGCATGAATAAATTTATGAAGTTCAGAGATCAGATGGGGTTGAGACATAATCCATTCCTTGCTAAGAGGGAGTGCTGAAATTGTAGCAAGGAAGGTCTCCATTATCATTATAATGTCCTTCCATGATGGAGGACAATGAAACATAGGCTGAGTTGATTAATTAAATGTTTTTCTAAGTCTAACTTAGGAAAAGAACTGTTGATGTGTTATAATCTTCAGTTGACTTTATTGAGTACCTTTTCTAAGGTTAAAGTGAAAAATAATTTAAGTTGTGGTCTTTTAATCTTGATCATTGATCTCATCTTGATGGAGAGAGTAAATCTCATCCCCCCATCACTTTGGAGATTAGGGTTTCACTCACTCAACAAAGTATATGGATAGATCGACTTGGCTAGGGGGCACACTTGAGAGAGAAGATTCAATTTCTGAGAGAGATCGAATGCAGGTTTGCTGGTGAGAATTTTTGCAAGATGATAGAGGAGACATAGATATGAGGTGGATTGACTCATCTCTTCACCAAATCGGAGAGGTATTCTTCATATCCGATAGGGCTAAGTTAGAGTGACACAGGGGTGACGTAGGAGAGTCGTACTATTAAGCATAGGCTCACCTTCTCTTCCTTTGTTTCGTTCTGGGTGTCTTCTAGAGGGTTTCAGGAAGGCCATACAATTATGTTGAGGAGGGTTTTTGCAAAAATTGATTAGCTATTGGCTGAGGCCGATTTACCATTGTAAGAGATCTCTATATTTTCCTACACAATTATAAAAATCCACAAAATCTGATGCACTATTTTTCCCTCCGGTGTTTTTCCAGGGAATTTTGTCCAAAAACAAGTGTGTACATGCGATGTGATTGTTGTTAGCTTTTACTTTCAGATCCCGGTTATTTATCTCTGCTGTGCTTATTATTTTGTGAAGATAAAACCTAGATAAATCAATTAAAATAATTGAAAAGTGAACTGGGTTTTTAGAATTTTCACAATTAAGTCATTTAATCAAGTGCATAAACAACTTTATCAACATATTGCATATTCTTAAACAAAAAAAAAACCACAATGAAAGATATGACACATTATATGGCATTAAACTATTATGAGTTTTTGCAATCACAATCAAATTAATTGATTTTGCAAAACGAAATCTAAATATTATGTAACATTTTCTACATTACATCAAATGATTGATACATCTCAAAGTTAATTTAAAAGAAAAATATTATTAATAATTCTAATAATCAATATACTTATAATAGAATGTACAATATATATCTCAAACATACATCGCATGTATACATGTCAACAATCAATATATATCTTAAATATCTGACACTCTTTGTAAGTTAATAGTTGGTGCATTGATAGGTTGATCAATAGGAAGATCTATGGGTGGATCATTAGATGGATGGATGGGTGGAGTGATAGGAGAATATAATTAGGAAATCGAAGGAGTGTCGCTAGACATATTGGAATTCCTGAAAGATATTGAAGATATGATGAAACAATAATTCCATATATTGGGGAAGTCTCATACGTATCCTCACAAGCTCATGATCCTATGTGATGATTCAAGGAAAAACTTTCCAGTCTCACAACTAATAAGTGTTTCAATGATGATATTAGAGATCTGGTGAAATCTTGTGCATGACAAGTCTCCAATCCTTAGCCAAGTCATTGATGTCAAACATATTTTCATTGGCTTTGGGAGGAATCCCCTTATCGCCATATGAGCCAATATATTTTTTTTAAAGTAAAAAATGTCATTTCTATTCAATCTAAATACAAATCACACTCTTCATGTTCTATTGAACTTACAAGGAAAAAAATGAGGGGCGTTATAATCCTCCTAAAATCATCGGTTCCCTCTTATTAGATCTTAAAAAAACATTACCATTACCAAAAAGTACGTATTTTCATAGATTCCGATAAAAAAGTTTTATTGTCTCAAAATAGACAAGTAGAAAAATAATTCAGTATACATCACTTACATTGTAGGAATACACTACCTTGACTATAGAACTCTTCACCAAAAATATAATACATCATGAACTTTGACCATAATATCTCCAACATACTTCAATAATCAATTGAGCTGCTCTAGGTGTAAGTGTCTTTAGAGAACATACATATCCTCTCTCCAAATTCTTTGTAAATTACCCTACATTAAATAAGTTGATGTCCTTCCTAAAATACTTGTTTGCCTCTCAATGTTGTTGGCACTAGCCTAGGGAATTTTCTAACTTTTCTACGAAATGACGTTTTTTTATTTTCCGGAATCCGATGACATAAATATGCATGAAATCACTATTTTTTGTTGTTTAAAATATGTTTCTGAATGCATAAATGAATTCAGCATGCTGAAAAATCCTCGGGGAAATCGAATTATACAGAAATTATTACTCAAATATATAGATATAACAAATTCTTGCTGGATTTCGGGCAAAGGTCCCCAAAGAATATCACCGAAAAATGAATCATTTGGTAGAACGTTTAGACTACGGCTTAGCCAAGGGGTTCTAGTGGAAGCTAGATGGATTTCAACCTGGGCCTCACTTAGGTAACCTCGGTCAGTTATCGATTCCTCTAGATCTAAAATAAATGTTGTTGTTCCCTATAAACATGAGTGAAATACATTTTCTTGAAATTGTTTTCTATGGATTTTAATTTGTCACCTAACTTTTTTAGCTAAATGTTTAGAAGTTGATAATAATTTATTCATTTGATAACTAAATTTTAGTCTCCGTGTACCTGAATAGTCCTTACACTTTTCTCCATCACAAACTTTAGTAATAGCCTAAGTTTCATTAACTTTGTGAACTTGTTAGAACCAACTTCTAGTACTACCTTCAAATTGATTACGTGAGTTTTTGAAAGGAATAATACACAACTTGTACTCCTTTTCTCCTTTGTCCTTTGTCCCTTGACTTGAACCATCAAAATAATCCCCAACCATTCTCCTTATGGATATTCAAAACTTCCTTGAAGGTTTTTGAGTCACTTTCATTTTATAGATAAAAGCTAAATATCTAATTTGAAAGACCACTTGAAAGGATGAAATCCCTTTCTTTTCTAAAAATAATTTGATTTCATGCTATCCAAATTCCCCAAATAGTTAAGAATGGCACCACCTGCCATTCTTTTAACTTTTCTTTTCTCCACCAACATCTTAGACATTGTTCCATAGAAATTCCCCACCCACCCATCTTTTACACCTATGAACTATTCAACTTCTACCCACAACTACTTGAAATAAGAATATTTGATGGGAAAGTGAACTATAGTTTCATCATTTTCCCTAGAGAGAATTCATATTATAGGTCTCTATTTAGCTCATTTCCATGTGTTTTTCCATGTTAAGACTATGTTCATTAAGAATAACCACAAATAATTTTGTTTTTTTTCAAAACATTTTCCTTTCATAAATTTTTCCACTACTAGGATTTGTTTTCAAGGTTTGATGAGAATTGGCTTGATAATTATAATCTAGCTAAATAATAGTATATAGTTTGATTTTTTTGACCACAAAACTATGTTTTCTTCTTCATAGATTATAACACCACTTCTACGTAATTTTTAACATGCATTCTATTTGAGTGCATATTCACCTTCAAAAGCTATTGAATCTACCTTCTTCCACCCATATTTCCATATATTAATATTTCATTGATCAGTTGGTTGATTAAGAGTATAAATGTGTCTTTTTTAACTAATTCTACCGTTCTTATAAGTATCATGTATTATTCTTTTCACATACCCCAAGGATCTACCCCAACCCTTACTTGATCCCTAGATCCTACCTTCCATACTAACCACCAACCTATTAAACAAGAGGAATATACTAAGGCCTTCCAATAGGTAGACACTTACTTGATCCCTAGATCATACCTTTCATACTAACCACCTACCTATAAAACAAGAGGAATATAGTAAGGCCTTCCAATAGGTAGACACACCATTTATAGACATCCTATGACTCCTTATCTAGTCAATAATACAAGCATAACTTAGATATTTCTGCATTATTTTATCTTTCCACAAACTTTCGTATGAGATGACTCTCCAAAAGCCTTTTGTTTCTCAAAATAATATATATTTTAAACCCCTAGCTTCCATTTTGTTTTGGAAATTACCTTCCACTTCACTAGTAAAATCCCATTGTTTTTTTTCTTTCCAATCTAAATTATTTTTTCCTAATTTAATTTAATTTTTTTTTTCCTAATTTTCTCTAAAATCCCTTTTTGACGTATAATATAATGTATGCCAAAATACTATGATTACTTCAAGGAACTTAACTATAGTCAATATTCCACCATTAAATAAATACGTATTACATCAATTATTAATTCTTCCTCAATTGTTTCCACCATCCATTCCCAATCCTTTATCCCACAACCATTGGATTTAAGTGAAAATATGAAATATTTAAATCCAATGTTGAAACTAAAACATCCAAAATGAAAAATTTGTAGAACTTGCATTTCTCTATATCTATATTCGTGCCAATAAAGGAGATGATAGATTTCATAAAATATACTCCCATACCTCTAGTTATGTTGTACAATATTTCCCATATTATTTTGGCTTCTAGAATTTCTATTCTTAACCCTTCAACTATTACAATGAACAATAATGGAAATATGAGACACCCTTTCCTTAACCTCCTAATGGAAAGATGAGACACCCTTTCCTTAACCCCTTGGTGGGATTGAAAAATATTGAAGTTGACCCATTTACTAACAACACAAAGGAGACTAATTTTAAACATACCATTATCGATTTCGATATAGGAAAATAAAACTCAAGGTGTAAGAGTATCAATATGATATATAACTAGCAAGACCTTTCATAATATTTGTACAAATATTTTTTCATAACAATAACTAGCTAGATGCTTTTTTTCTTAATAGTATGAATTCATTCTTGGATTTCCCCTATAGCATCATGTATTTGTATTTGATTGCCTTCCAAGAACCCATTTTTTTCTTTTGAAATTCATTTTAATAAGATTTTTTTAACTCTGATTATAAGGATTTTTTCTCATATTTTATATAGATATAATTGCACAATGATATTGTGCTTAAATTATCAAAAGATTTCAAGGTGATAATTTTTAGGTATTAATGATAGAAAAGTGGTATTGAAAGTGCCAATAAATTTCACTAACATCTTGACCTCCTCTATCTCTCTAATAAGATCGTCTTCTAATAATTTATAAAAACCTAGATTATTCTAGTGGACAACCATCTAACCCTAGGATTTTGTCTCATTTGAAGAATGACAAGACTACTTTTATCTCTTTCTTAGATATCTTTTCCATAATAATTTTATTACCTTCCTCATTTACAAACCCTAGGAAATATGATGAGATTTTCACTATCTCTACAACCTTTATTATGTTAGGATTATAGTATAAATTTTTAAAATGATTTCTTGATTTTTTTCATTGCCACTATTTTATCTCTTCATATCCTATATCGTGTCTATCCTCTTCCCGTGATTAAAAGGATTATGGAAAAAACGTTTCATTTTCATCTCCCTTTTCCACCAAAATAACCCTACATTTTATCCTCCAATTTGTCTCTCTTCCTTCTAGTATCTTCTGCATAGAGTTTTCTAGTGCTTTCATCCTCCCTCTCTTCTATAAAAATTTCCAGTATATTATGGGCATACAAGGAAGAAAATTCTTGTTATACCTCATTTAATTTGATATTAGAATATTTGAATTTTTAAGTGCCCATATTGCATCATTTTTTTTTAGAGATTCAATGAATCAAAAGCTTGTTAAATTCCTTGATAAGGGATCATATCTAATCATTCCTCTTTAATAAACCTAATGAAATATTCATATTTTGTCCATTTCGTATTGAACTTAAAGGGTGTTGTTGTCTTAGTGTCTCTTTTATCAATTTGAAGGAGAATTGGAAGATGGTTTGACCCCCCTCTTACTTCCATCTAAGATCGATTTTTCTCAAATTCCATTAAAAGGTTCTCAAAAGATATGAATATATCCAATATATTGGAAACTCCATCTCCTAACTTGTTAGTCCTCCACATAGGCACCATCTTAGTGGGATCCACATCAACTAATCCCACTTCCTCTAACTTGTATTTAAAGAACTCTACAAGTATGTCTTGTCTTGCATTAACCCCCTAGACATTAACACTACTTAGAGTGAAGTTTAAATCACCCCCTAATATGAATTTTTATTTCCTTATAAACCCTTGAGAAAAACAAATCCCAAAAGGCTTCTTTTCCTCATATGGTCCATAGCAATTTATATCTATGATACAAAATCCTAATTCTTGAAACTTAAATTCTGTGCAAATGGTAGCTGCAAAAAAAT
This sequence comes from Picea engelmannii, assembly GCA_009831015.1. Lineage (NCBI taxonomy): Eukaryota > Viridiplantae > Streptophyta > Pinopsida > Pinales > Pinaceae > Picea > Picea engelmannii. The sequence goes on from WSFP011426148.1 coordinate 6,409, forward strand.
AAGACTTCAACAAATAGATATTACTTTTACAACCATTGATAATCCCCCTTGAATATCCATTTGATCTACTACTAAGAAAACCCACCTTTTTAACATTTTCCCTAAAGCCTCCATTAACTTCCTCCCTCCCCCATAGTTTCCTATAACAAAATAAAATTAGGTTTATTGACCTCCAATAGACTAGGTAGGGATAATATCATTTAAGGCATATCCAAACCGTAACATTTAAAGATGGCGCTGTCTAGCTATTGTATGAAATGGTTTTTTTTGTCGGAATCCGACGATATAAATTTACATGAATCACTATTTATTGTTGTTCAAAATCCACTTTTGAATGCATAAATGGATTCAACATGCTGAAAAACTTGTGGGGAACTCAGATTATACAAAATTAATCACTTAAATCTACAATTCTAACAATTTCTCGTTGGATTTCAAGCAAATGTCCCTGGAAAAAAAACGTCATTTCGTAGAACGTTTAGCCTACAGGTTTAAAGATATAGTTATCACCGGGTGGCCTTTAAAGAGTTATGTTTTTCTCTAACGACCCCTTTTGAAGGATTTTTTTAAACTTGTTGGATCTCCTTCAAGCAATTTTCTTGGGCATGGTAAAGAATTCCAATAAAAACTTAGCATTGGTCATAAAAAATTGATGGTGGAAAAAGTGAACAAAGAAGGAATTAAAAATATGTACAAATCAAAGAAAAATGAATAAATATAGACAAAGTGGATGAAGTAAATAAAACTAAACTTAACGAAAAACCAAAAGAAAATTATGTCAGTTAATCAAGTCAGGGATAAAGAGGTAATAAAAATCATGACAGATTAATATTGCATCTAGGTGAGCCAAAGTTTATCAATTATTACTCGTCATAAAAAATTAATGGTGGAAAAAGTGAACAAATAAGGAAATAAAAATATATACAAATCAAATAAAACTGAATAAAGATCGACACAATGAATGAAGTAAATAAAAATAAACTAAATGGAAAAGAAAGAAAATTATGCCAGTTAATCAAATTAGGGGTAAAGAGGTAATCAAAATGTAATATAGAGCTAGCATATTATAAGTCATAATATGAAATCTCAGGAGAAAAATAAGGGTGAGATCTTCATAAATTAGGTCTTCAATTTAAACTAAAAATCAAATCCCAGAATGTACCCCAAAATAACGATCATAACCTGGAAGGGAAAATAAGCAACATCGTTAAAAAAGAAAAATCATATAATCATTCAAATTAAATAAATAAAAGTTTCCTCCGCTCCCACAACCAACCACATGACTCAATAGACAATCCTTCTTGTCAATGTGGCCTTTGACAATGCACTAACGTGGCATCTGATCTGGCTTGCTGACGTGGCATCCAAAATCCAACATTTCACAAAGAGTCGCTTACAAGGATTTTCAGATTTATCACAGTTCTCTCTCCTGGTTCTGTCATTTGGAATCTACCACATTGAGGCCTGCCACCATGTCCCTGCTAATGAGGCACTTTTCTAATGAATTACACATACATCATTTCTATGGAAAATCTCCAAATTTTCCATAATTTCGAATTTTAAAAAATTTCCAAAAATGCTTAAAATTCAATATTCCTTTCTCGATTGCCATGGAACCTTTGTAACTTAGCTTCTCATGACCAATTTAGGTTATATGCATTCAATTTGACCTATGAAATATAAATTTAACACTCCAGTGTCGAGTCTCATTGAATTTCACTATATAAATTGGGTTTTTTTTTTCTCAATTGCACCCAATTCACCCTAGATTCTCTATGGATTCTTTAATTTCGGTCTGGTTCTCGGCCCATAAGACCTGAGTGTTCTAACCTTATCTCTAATACCACTTTGTAACATACCCATATGATCCCTCCACTAGTTTGGGAACATCACTACAAAACTCACCTCTGATATCCCTCTGATACCACAATGCAACATACCCAAGTCCCTTCTTGGGCCACACCACAAAAAATTTCATTATGATACCATCAAATAAATTTTCCCCACTAGGATATGTAACACTAATGTACAATCTACCCTACATAAATTACAATTATTCCTCCTAGGAAGCATACAACACTATGCATAATTCATATACAATCATAACTAATTATTTAGAACATTCATACATAAAATGTACATCATACAGACAATTTGCACAATGGAAAGTAAACAAAATTCTCACAAAATTAACCATAAAGTGAAAGCATATTAATCTTGGTACTTGTGTTTTAAAAGAAGAACTAACTAGCTACATACCTCTAATTTTCCACCCAACTGTAGACATCGATGTTCTATCTCTCAACAACAGGCCACCCTCGAGTCAGGGCTATGAATCCACCATGAAAAATGATATAATAGGCCAATGAAGGTCTAATAGCACACAACTCAAGGAAAAGACAACGAAACCAACTCCAACAACAACTCCATCTCACAACCTCTCATTCACCTAAGCCTATCCCACCCAAGGAAGTGTACCCCTTCACTGCTCAACATTCCTTCAATTGTACCACTTCCCTTCTAAGTCTTCAACAATAGGCCAACTAGGAAGTCTCAGAGATCTGTGGCACTAGGAACACATGAATTCTCTCAAGGAGATTACATGCACCCAAAAGGAGAGCATGCAAGGAAAAATATTCCCAACAATCCTCCTCTCTAGTCTCATCCTCACCCAAGGAAACCCAGGGAAAAAAATATCACACCCAAACCACTAAATATTTTCAAGGTAACTACTCCAATAGCTTGTAGCTCCACTCTTTCCTCTAGTTCACTAACCAACATGGAACAAAATCCCCTTCTTTTCCAGTAGCCATATGAAATTGTAACACACCCAATCCCTAAGTACCTTTTAAGGGATGGGGTGTTAAAATTTCACTTCTTCTTAGACATATTGAGGCCTATGCTCGAGGGAACCAATGTCCCCTAATCGTCAAGATATTTCCAACAACTATAAGTATGCCCAATTCCGATCTCGGAGCCAAAATCTACGGCCTTCCAAATTTCTCGGCCCTCATTGGCCCAATCCCACCTTATTGCCACATAGCCTCGACGTGACTGTCTAGTTCTCATGCCATCCAACATGGAACTATCAAGTTCCTAACGTGGTGCTTTCCATATGTCTCAATGACCCATATTTTCGACCCCACAGATCCTCATGTTGTCATCATCAAGAATTTAATTCCCATAGGTTGCAAATACTCCCAACTAAAATTTCTGATGACACATAGTTAATCAGACCCCTTCCTAGATCCGATGGTTCACAAGGCACTCATCCAACAACTCTGGGTAAGTTGATGATTCTAACATGCACAACAATTACCTTTCTTCCTTTCTCATTGCTAAAACTAATGGTGAGACCCATGGGAGATCAATGGTTTAGACTGAGTCTTCACCTTGAGTTGACCAACGGTCCAGATCTCTCCTCCCATCATCGTCGTCGATGTTCTCTACCAACCTCTAACAAGTTCTTCCTCGAACCTCAATGAAATTGCGTTAGAATCAATGGTATAGGTCTCATCGTTGCATCCCCACCGAGATCAACAGATCCCAATGTGTTGTTGATTTATTTTTTCATCGTTCTCCAGTTAATACTTAACTCGCCATCCTTCTACCCCATGATGACACCTTGGGAATCGACAATCTAGGTTCACTGACCTGTAGATCAAATGGTCTGAAATAAAACAAAGGCTGAAGGAATTTCTCGTCTAACGAAACCCACCTTGTCTCGTCGACCAATTACATAGTGAAATCTATCACTACTTAGCCCCATTGGCTGCCATGCTGGCACTGTCACGTAATCATGATGTCAACCTCTTTTAGATGAATATCAAGGAAATTTACGATGGAGATCTCTCATGCATATCGACAGATCGACGAATCTCCTGATTTTGTCGAAGCTTGTGTCATAAACATTCTTTCCTTCTCTAGGGTTCACTACCCTCACACCTATGATGATGATACACCGATCTCAACAGTCTAAATCACACCTATGTCCTCCGAATGATCAATGGTCCATATCTTATACCCATATATTTGATGGCTATGGCTAAACCAGGGTTTAATGAACCTCCTCATCTAAAGGGGTCCCACTTTCACTCTCCCAGCCTATCCCTAGATGACCCCTGCCACCCCTTGGACACACAGGTTGTTGAGTTGGAAATCCACATCACCGGGATGTCACCATTACATCATTCCTCTCTTTATCCTTTCCCATACGGTTCCCACAGCTTTTTGATGGTAGAGATCGCTCCCCAACTGGCCATCGATCTACGGTCCAAATTGGATCTCGGAGTTCTCTCGTACGAGTGTTTCTACTTCTTCTTCCAAGGAGACTCCGACCATCAGAATCTAAATATGTTCACCACCTGGCATCCAAGGCCACTGTGTACCTTCCACCTAGGCATTTTTTTCCACGTGTGTCGGTCACCTAGCATGACATGTGGCATAATCATGCCCAAAGTATTTTTCCTCAAAGGGGTCAAAACTCCGTGACATGTGGCCCAATATTTACATGACACGTGGCACCACCCACATCGTGACACATGGGTTGAGGTGGGTCTACCCATCATCACAGAACACTTGTTTCAACCTCCTATTTGTTGACACTTGTCCCAATCATGTTGGTTGGGGTGACATCATTCCTCTTATTACCACTCGCCAAGGAACCTGTTAGGCCTCTATGACAAATCAACGACCATGATCAAATATTTCTTTAGCACTGATCAATGGTCTGGATCTTCCCTCGGAGTCCCTCCTTCGAAGTGCACCTCCTCTGGCACTGTGAATTACTCCAAACAATATCCTCTAATGGATGAATAGGATTTGTTATCTCACAATATCGATGGTTGAGATCTAATCCTACACCTACATCGACCAAGGGTCCAGATATTTCCACTACGCAAAATCGATGACCATGATCCTTTGAGGAAAAAAAAGGGTTTATCACTCACCAAGGACACTATTGGGCCTTCTCCCAAATTGACAACCTAAAACAAATCTAACCTTACTCCGACCAATGGTCTAGATTGTTTCTCGAACTCTCTTTGTCAAAGTTCCATCAAGACCCTATGCTTAAATACTCTAACGATCGAGATCATATCACTATTCAATCCTCTGACAGATCCATGGTCTTTGTTGATTCAAAATTCATCTTTTACAGGTGCCATAGCCTACTCTGATGAGGGGTCAAGATCTATTCATAGTGTCGAATCATCGACTACGATTCTTTCAAGCTCAAACATGGGTTTTAAACCTTTTAACAGTTTGAAACTAGACTTAGTCATTCAAGGAAGTATTCTAAGAAACTTTTATGGATTTACCAGACTCTTAGGAGCTCTCACCTTGCTCCAAAAAATCCGCTAAGGCATTCCTACTTCACCAGTTTAGGTGGAAATTCACATCCTACGAACTATCTATACCAGGATAGGGGATTCCATGGGAGAATTAAGACTCTCTGAACCACACAGAGACATCTCTTAGGAATTGAGACATTCCCATGCCTATCTTAGGACAAGTTGTCCATTCTTCCTAGGGGTATTGTGCATTCTTAGTTTAGAATCCTATTTTCCTTTCATAGGCATCATAATATAGAAATTATTCTACTGCAGACATGGGAGGCACAAACATACATAAATATCCATGTTCAGATGTCTAAGTCCTGCACCATCCTTGCAACTTCATAATCCCTTAAAAACAAGGGTTTGTCAATGAAAACAATTATTAGCATCACAAATCTGGCCTATACATCCATAACACACCTACATGAATCTAAGATTCTATTCTATTACACAATATGTATGAAATACTTATATGTTTACAAGATATACTAGCCAACTGACTATGGGTGTTCACCTTTCCACCCACCTTAGATATGCATTCTCAATAACTGATCTAGATTTAGGAGTGGAACAAACTGATTAACAGACTGAATATAATAAACATAGAGATATGAAGGATGACACAGATATCCAACGAACAATATCTTCTATTGAATAAATGAAATAGGATGAAACTGTAAAACTGCATAACTAAAACACTTGCTCGAATGGTGGTATCCATCTCTGAGAAGAGATGTGGTTGCTAAACACATCCTTCTGAGAAAAATCATTACAATGAGGCTCCAGAGGCCTTTTTAACATTTCTCATGAATGCCAAAACCCTAGACATCCAAAAACCTAACCCTAGGAGATGAAACACCAAAATTTATGTTGGCCCCTATGGGTAATTTGTTACCTCAACTTCTTGGGGTCTTAAATTTTGCATACGACCTATGTTTTAAGCGCGTGATAGCCCATTGGAAAGGTATTTTTGAGAACTACACATTACGCCATCAAACTCTGACTCCGTCAACATTTTTACTGTGGTGAGCCAAAAATCACTGTTTAGGGCCCCAAAATGGCCCTGGAAGTACAACAAGATGTGCTGACATGAAAACATACAAAATAAGCTAGTTGGATTAAGTGGGAGTCCACCAGTATCTACCTGGAATATGTGTAGGGATTCAGAAAACCCTAGAAGTGTAGAAACCACAATTACAAAGAAGTACAAAAGAACGTGTTGAACTAAAAACCGTCAAGAGGAGATAGTTAGAATAGGTGGGTGGCCACCAATATCCACCTGAATCACTCCTCCCCCCTTAGGAAGAAACAATATTCATTTCGTTGAGTCCCCCCATCAGGTGAGGAAAATTCTGTTGAATTTGGCCCCAGGTGAACTACTTTCCTTGGTGGAGGAGCTGCTCTGCCTTGACAACTTGATAAAGCTGGATCCTCTGCTGGCGAGTACCCTTGACCGATGTATCCACTATCTAATCAGTGGATTCTTATTCCATGTAGTCGGGGTTGAGATCTGTTGGTGTCAGTTGTTTTGGGATCTCTGAGGTGTCTAATAATGGTGGAAAATATGGACAAAGGAGGTCCACATTGAACATTGGGTGCAAGCCAGGGAAGGGTGGAGTGTTGAGCTCAAAAGAATTGCTACCTACAACATTGGTGATGGTGTAAGGCCCATAGAGAAGTTGGTAGAGCTTCTGATGGGCCCCTATAAGACACTCCATCTACAAATGTAACCAGACCTTGTCTCCAACCTTAAATTGGTGCGATACCTTATGTTGATCATGGAGCTGCTTGTACTTAGCATTGGCTTTCTGCAAAATCTCATGGACTTGTTGACGGATGTGTTGAATCTGCTCAATGAATCTGGTGGCTTTGTCGGTATCAGACTGAACATGGGAAGAGTATTTCTGTGTGGTTGCAAGAGGTAGTGCAACATCAATGGGACCCAAGGGTTAGAATCCTAGTCCCACCTAAAATGGGATATGGACAGTGGAGCTATTGAGAGCCCTGTTGTAACTGTGTTGAACATAGGGGAGACTCTCATCCCATGTATGTGGATGCTTAGAGTTGTACATGCACAGGATGTGCACAATCATCCGATTGACGACCTCTGTTTGGATGTATGTTTGGGGGTGGAAAGCAGTGGATTTAGTGAGATTGGTGTCCAACAATGACCAGAGACTCGACCAAAATGTGATGAGGAAACTACTGTCCTGGTCAGAGATGATGGTCTGCGGTATCCCAAAGTGGACCCAAACTCGTTCGAATAAGAGCTTGGCAGTATCTTCCGCTGTGATTTTCTTCAAGCTATGAGGATGACCATCTTCGAAAACTGATCAACGACCACAAATACACAATCATTGCCTTGTTGGTAGATGAAAGAATAGACATGTAATCCATCGAGATGGATTCCCAAGGCTTATCGGGGGTAGGAAGAGGGGTGTATAAGCCTTACTTCTTGATGGATGGATTGGCAATGGCATAGACAATGCAATATCTAATATACTTGCGGACGTCCTGTCGAAGTTTTGGCCAATAAAAATGTTTATGTATAATGGCCACAGTTTTATTCATGCCAAAATGTCCTTCCATCCGACTGTAGTGGGATTCCCAAATCATCTTTGCACGCTCTCTTGTAGGAACAAAAATATGGCCTAGATGGAATAACAACCCATCTTGAATGTGAAAATTGGTGACAATCGCGCCTGTACCCAAGACCTGATAGGTGGTGGTGAAGTCCAGATCTTGCTGATAAATTTGGGGCCACTCAGATGCCTCATGTCCACACGAATGGAGCACAATGGTGAGTGAAACCACGAGAGGTCGACTGAGGAAGTCAACGACATGATTTATGCTCCTTATCTTATACTTGATGTTGATATGGAACTGCTGCACGTAGGTGGACCACTTCTAATGGAGGTCGTTCTACAACTTCCCCTGTGTCTGTCTGAACTGTAGAGGTTTGTGATCAATGTGGATGATTGTCTCCTTTCCCATAATGTAATATTTATATTGACAAAAATCTTTTACAATGGAACACATTTCCTTGTCATAGGTGGGGTATTTCCGGACAATATCTGAGAGTGTCTCACTATGGTATGCCACCAGATGACTGTGTTGAGTGAGAACTGCGCCTACAACATAGTTATATGCATCAGTCTCAATCTCGAACGATTGTTGCATATTGATAAAGGAGAGTACTGGAGCTGAGCACAGGCGATGCTTCAGATCATCAAATTTTTGTTGTTGTTCCTTCCCCCACTTGAAATTTTCCCTGCCACCGCCCTTGGTCATGTGGCTAAGGGCCCATGCAATATGGGAGAATCCCAACATGAACTGTCAGTAGAAGTTGGCTAGTCCCAAGAAGCTACGAAGCTCGGTTAGTGTGGTCGGGACTGGCCAGTCACAGATTACTTGGATCTTAGCGGGATCAACATGTACCCCATGCTCATCAACAATGTAGCCTAATTATTGAACCCTTTCATGCCAAAGGAACATTTTTCCAAGTTGGCATATTGCTTGTGCTGCTGCAGAGTGCTCAAAACCTGCTGAATATGCCGCATGTGCTCCTCCCAAGTTCTACTGAAGATGAGGATGTCATCCAAATATACCACCACAAAAGAGTTGTTGAGGGTCTTAATACATCATCCATAAACCTCATGAAAGTGGCTGGTGCATTTGTTAAGCTAAAGGGCATGAACAACCATTCAAGGAGACATTCTTTAGATTTGAAATTTGTCTTCCATACATCAGTTGGTTCGATGGGAACTTGGTGGTAGCCAGACTTTAGGTAAATCTTGCTGAAGAACTTTCCCCCCTTGAGTTGGTCAAGAAGGTCATCAATCCTGTGAATTGGGTACTAGTTTTTGACTATGATTTTGTTTAATTCTCTTTAATCAATGCATAGTCGCTAGGTCCCGTCCTTCTTATGCACCGGTACAAACGAGCTTCCGCAAGGGGAGGAGCTGGGTATGATGTTCCCCTTTTGAAGAATCTCTTGGATATGCCGCTTGATTTCATCATTTTCCATCAGTGAGAGAAGATAGACTGGTCCATTAGGCAGAGGTGCACCGAGGGTTAGATCAATTGGATGCTTGACTTGGCAGTGCGTCGGTACCCCGGTGGGTGAGGAGAATATGCCTCTGTACTCTTCCATAATCCCATCCACTTGATTCTAATGCAAAGAGAGGCTCTGTGTAGAGGCCACATATGTGGTGATGAACTTCTGCTTACTGTGAGAACGGATCACAAAAATGATGAAGTTATCGGTCTGTGAAATGACCTTACTACATTGCTTAGAAGATATTAAAGAAATAATGGTAGGAGGCACTACCTATGGTATCTTGTACAATTGTTTACACAAAGTAATAATAACACTGCAGGTTCTAGACTCATATACAACATGATGCTTCCACAAATATGGTTGTCCTAAAAGAACATCACAAACTTCAAGGGGAGAAATATCATACAATACCTCATCTTTGAAACGCTTGATGCCGTAGGGCAGACGAGACTGTTGGATGACACAAAGATCTCTTCCTTGGTGAAGCCACCTGATCATGTAGGGTTGCATGTGTGATGTTGTTGACATGTCCAGCCGCTGTATGACCTCTGCTAATATTAGTTTCTTTTGACTGCCTCTATCTACAATGAAATGAAGCAGATCCCCCTTTAGCCACATCTGTGTGTGAAAGAGTCGTTCTCCTTCCTTTGGTTCTTCTAGTTTTCTTGGTTGGACTTTGGTGGTAGCGACAGTGGCACTGGGTTTGGCATCAATAATCCACTTCCCTCCTTCTGGATTTGATTCAGAATCATAATCAAAATCTGACTCAGAAGCCTTCAACTCGACCATGAGTGACTGCTTGGAGAAACATTCTTTATTGTTGTGCCAAGGGATTTTATGGTATTCACACCATTTTCCCATGTCCTTATTTGTATTCTCATTTCCCTTCTTGTGTTGCAGCTTGGACTGGTTGTCCTGAGAGTGGCCATATTTTCTCTATCCCTTGTTGTGTGGGTTGGGGCCACCTTTTCTGGTGTAGACCCCCCCTTCTCCCCAAAGGGCTGCGTGACCTCCCGGTCTAGGATCTTCGATTATTGAGTCAAGTGACTCTATGGAACCTTAATGGTTCCATTCTGTATCTAAACACATGTCCTTTCGGTGCCTTAGTGTAGGTCTGATAGCACCCACGACCTTCCCTTTCTCTCTTCTGTGAAATCTCAGAGTACTGAGTGTTAGCTCTTTTTATGATAAGCCCCCTCTTGATATGACCTTGGTTGGTGGCCTCTCGTGACCACGCGATTACGGGCGCAACCAATAGAGGTTTGAGATCAAACTAATTTTCAGCCTACAAATCTCCTCAAACCTCCACGTGTCCTCTTGGCGAAACCACGGTATGGATTGCGACCCACCCTCAATGTTTTAAAGTCCACGCACTTCCTGTCCCCGCAATGTTACGGGACCGTCGCTCTTCTGATATTGACGGTACTGTCTGAACTGATGGTTCAGATCTACACCTTTCAAATCTATGGACCAGATCTGTCCCTCTTAAATCAACGACTGCGATCTCCTTCGCAATTTCAGACTTCGAACTTTTGAAATCTCAAACCTCAAACTTCACCCTTCTTCCCAATGCCTTTTTATCCGAAGGCTATAATCCACTGATGTGTTTCCTACTGATATGATGATCGAGGATTACTTCAGGTCTTTACCCATAGTGCATGGATTTATGCCACGTCTCCCTTAGATCCGATGACCATGAATCACTTCAGGACTTTACTCGGAGTCCATGGATTCACGCCACGTCTCCTCTAGATTTGGCGGTCCAGATTTACTTCGGATCTTCAGGATTCGACAATCTCAGGTCTCAACTGAAACCCCGCTACTCTTTACCCAAAGCTCATGATATGTTGACAAGTGTCCCCTTGCAGATCGACGACTCTTGGCTCTTCAGCTCTTCGGGCTTCAGATGTTTCAACCTTTCACCTTTGCCTTCCTCTGGATCTCACGTCCCGCTGACACATACCCTTTTGGATCTAACAGTCCATACTTGCTTCGGCTCTCCGACTCTTCACGCTTCGGGAATCTCAAGTTTCAAACCTTGATAGGTTCAATATCCTATGCATGTGAAGCGTTAAAGCTCGTGCACCATATACATATCAGACGACTGTTGATCCTTTTCTCTATGATCCAACGACCATTGTCACTCCTCCTCCTGAGCTTCTGATTTATTCCAACTTAGAAGATTTACCAGCCTTCAAAGGTTTCGAACCTTTGCTCCTCCTACAAATCTGACTCTTGGATCTCGTCAACACTTCTAAAAAGTGTTATCCCTTCCGAGCTTGATCCTTAAAGGATTCCAAATTCCCATGCACTCCTTGAGTTCTTGGGATTTCGATAACTCAGATCGAAGGATTTCTTGAAAATAAATTCTTCTCGCCCACTTGGTGTTCCTCTGTTCTGGTTCTTTGACGCTTGGTCGCTTCTTGACGTTGTGCACTCCTTGCACCTGGTCTAAGTTTCCTTTGTTCTCTCTGAACTCCTCTGAGTCAATCTGAGACTCAATCGATGCACTCCTTCCATTCGAGACGCACACCATGCACATGAGTTTCATAAGAGAAACAATTGAAACTTATCCAGTTTTGTCACGAACTCATATGATCAACTCTTGAACAATCACACATGAACGAAATGAAATAAATGACATACACAAAGTATAACAGTCATTCATTCACACATCAAATGAACACAGTCCAAGGATTCATGACAATTCTGTCTGTTCTATTCATTCATGAAAACAAATTACATAATATTGTAGTTCTTTCCTGCGTCTTTCTTCTACTCTAATCTATTCTACTGATCTCTGTCTCTATCTCATGATCTCCTAATCTAATAAAACAAAACTCATCTCTATACAAAAATATCTCTCTTTTTTACAAAAGAGGGCTCTATGAGCTTATCCTCTCCACCACCTTAGTTCCATCAACATTTCCGTTAAGACACCTTAACCCTATGTCTCATTACATTGAACATATATCTAGACCTGACATGGATCTATAACTGCTTACAGTCGATTATTTCGATGAACCCATCCACACCTGTCCAAAGGCATGGCTTTGGCATTTATCGATTGTACACATAAATTAACTTAATTTTATAATTCAAATTTTGAAAATGAGAGGGTCGGTCCCTCTCCCTATCTCCAAATGTGTGATCACGTGTTGATTTGTTAACGCATTTTGCGAGTCAAAAATATGCTCCTGCATCATTTTTCCTGCTTCAGCTGTGAGGAGTTTGCAAATTTGAACTCTCGCCTCTTTTGCTTAAATTTTTGCTCGATCTTGACAACATATCTATAAGTCGTACCTAATGAGGCAATGTCCAGAAAATCCATATCTGTTTAAATGTATCTATTCATACAACCGCGATATTTGAGCACCAGATGTCGCTCAGAGTCTTTGATACCCAATTTGGTGCATAGGGTATGGAAAATATTGGTGAAATCTAGTACTGTCTGGTCCCTTTCTTGACGCAGGGTGGCCCATCTGGTGTATTGGTCCTCGTACTTCCAACATGGTAGTACTGTTTTTTAATGGCATCCCAGAAGGAATCCCATGTAGGGGAAACCACAAATATTGTGTATTCCTCTATGACCCTTTGCTCAGAGTAAGTGTCCCACCAGTCCTTAACATGGGGGACGACCTTGAGGAGTGAAAAACTAATTTTTTCCATATCGGAAAAATTGTGGACCAAAAAATACCCTTCAAGCAGATTCAACCATTTATCTACAACATCCGCATCTATCAGTCCTTCAAATAATGTAATATCAAAATTTACGTGTACCTTGAAGGGGGTTGCATGGTCACTTGATGAAGATGCGTTTCCTGTGGGCAACCACCAAAGGATCTGTGCCAAGTTGTCCATCATTTCATTCCTTTTCCGTGCAAGGGATTCCTCAAGAAACATTTTAAAAGTATATCCTACTCCATAATCTTTCTTTATGTCTCCCATGGGTTGTTGTTGGGCTCAGCACGATTGATTTTTCAATGGCATGATTGGTTCGAGCCCCAACTTCTTGTACCCATATCTTGTCGGGGACATGCACGAAGAAAAATAAATGAAGAGCAGACCGCTCTGATACCACTGCTCTGGATTTAGGAGTAGAATGAATTGATTAACATACTGAATACAATAAACACAGAGATATGAAGAACAACACAGATATCTAGTGAACAATATCTTCTCTTGAATAAATGAAATAGGCTGAAACTGTAAAATTGTAGAACTAAAACACTTTCTTGAATGGTGGTAGATATCTATGAGAAGAGATGTAGCTGCTACATCTGTCTGATAAGAATCATTGCAATGAGGCCTTTTTAACATTACTCATGAATGCCAAAACCCTAGACATTGAAAACCTAATCCTAGGAGATGAAACACCAAAATTTATGTGGGCCCTTATGGGTAAGTTAGTAACTCAACTTCCCGTGTTTGTAACTTTTGCATACGACCTCCATTTTAGGCGCATGATAGCCCATTGGAAAGGTCTTTTCCAGAACTACACATTACACCCTCAAACTTTGACTTCGTCTACAATTTGTTTGTGGTGAGCCAAAAAAACATTGTTTAGGGCCCCAAAACGGCCCTGGAAGTACATCAAGATTTGATGACACGAAAACGTACAAAATAAGCCAGTTGGATTAAGTGGGAGGCCACTAGTATCTACCTGGAAGATGTTTAGGGATTTAGACAACCCCAGAATTTTAAAACCCACAATTACAAAAAAGTACAAAAGAACGTGCTGAACTAAAAACCATAAAGAGGAGCTAGTTGGAATAGGTGGGTGGCCAACAATGTCCACCTGGATCAATAAATTTGTCTATAGGCCACCCCGTGCCAAGCCATGATACCACCAGGGAACTCTCTGCACTCCCTCATGCATTATTTCACAACATATTTCTTCCTCCGATGCCTGAAATATCCTCGAGTTCTTCTCCTGTGCATAGCCAAGATGCACCCTCTTTCCTTCATCCTTTTTTGGAGGTTATTCTTTTGGGAATTCCCCCTCTTGCACAAAATCTCAAAATTTCTGAACTTGTCCCTTCCTTATATCATAAGGAACACGGGTCAACCTTGGGGGATTTTGAATGGTACACTGAGTACCTTTGGTTGTCATCTTCTTTCTGTCTCAACCAATCTCTCCATGCTTCCATTCATTGGGGTGGTTGGTTGCTTCCATTCATTGGTGGTCCGTGTTACCACAACACAACATTCTTATGGCGATCATGTGGTTGGTTGGTTACTTCCTTTGGATATTATTTTCATAACAATTTGTCTCTATACAACCAGTAGTCATTGGTCTTCCTCATGGGATTACAGTATTGACATATCCAAGACCATATTTCTTGCAATTTCAATACTCACACATCCAAACAAATTGTTATTTTCTCATGAATATCACATTTTCATTTTACATAGTTTCAGAATTGTGCATACTAACAATTACATCATATTTATCTATTCACCAATACAAAATAAAATGAATTATAATTCCTCACACAAGATTTATCTCAACATACCAAACCTTTCAAATGAAACTAATAATTAAAAGAATTTAATCAATGTGACAATTCCCATGGCCACATTCACACATAATACACCCGTGCATTGATTCCAGTTTATTACTTTTCAGGTTAGGCACTCTTGCCATGGTGTGTTGGAACTCAGGAAACCTCTCACCACATGGATTACCTATCCACATTCATCATTACAAGAGGGATATTCTTCCTACTTTGAGTTGATCATAGCCTCAAATATGCATTCAAGCATTCTTTCTTCACTAATAAATAGGGTGCCAACATTCATGGTCTCCCAATTCCTTTTTCTACCATTATTATAACTCTGTAAAATATTGGAATGTCCTCCTTCCATGCTAGGTAGTCCATTATCTATCCTCTCATGCAAACGTGAATTTCTCAATGCATTCAATCAATGTGTTTCTTAAGAGTACTTTTGTTCCCAATCATTCCTGACTGGGTCAATATATTCATGACACTTTGTTCATGAATTGTCTTGCAAGGATTCCAATCATCCTTGACGACCAGGGTTTCCTCTCTCTGTCATTTAGGTTCCTTTCCTGAATCATACCCTTCTTGGGTATCGATGGCATCCAACAACCATTGAAATTCAATTATATAGCATTAAAATATTTCATAAGGGATTCTTACCCAGTCCCTTTCAAACCATATGCCACATAATCATGAACACTTTTATATGTGGTATAGCTGCCAACACCTTCTCTGATATTACCTCATCATTGGTGCTTCATGGGGACTCCTAAGTCCCTTCACCATTCTTTTTTATCATCAACCTTCTTGTAATTATCCTCTATCTGAGGTTTTCCATCATTGGCAGTTGTCTTCCCCAACAACTCAAAAATTTCCTACACATGAAATACATCATCACATTCACAATTATATTAGTTGTCATGTTAAATAAAATTACATGTACCATAGCATTTAAATTAGAA
>WSFP011426149.1:0-22270 GCA_009831015.1 Picea engelmannii
AGAGGAGCCGTGACGCTTGAGTACATTCACATTGATGAGCATATGGTAGATATATTCACCAAGGCACTGAGCATGAATAAATTTATGAAGTTCAGAGATCAGATGGGGTTGAGACATAATCCATTCCTTGCTAAGAGGGAGTGCTGAAATTGTAGCAAGGAAGGTCTCCATTATCATTATAATGTCCTTCCATGATGGAGGACAATGAAACATAGGCTGAGTTGATTAATTAAATGTTTTTCTAAGTCTAACTTAGGAAAAGAACTGTTGATGTGTTATAATCTTCAGTTGACTTTATTGAGTACCTTTTCTAAGGTTAAAGTGAAAAATAATTTAAGTTGTGGTCTTTTAATCTTGATCATTGATCTCATCTTGATGGAGAGAGTAAATCTCATCCCCCCATCACTTTGGAGATTAGGGTTTCACTCACTCAACAAAGTATATGGATAGATCGACTTGGCTAGGGGGCACACTTGAGAGAGAAGATTCAATTTCTGAGAGAGATCGAATGCAGGTTTGCTGGTGAGAATTTTTGCAAGATGATAGAGGAGACATAGATATGAGGTGGATTGACTCATCTCTTCACCAAATCGGAGAGGTATTCTTCATATCCGATAGGGCTAAGTTAGAGTGACACAGGGGTGACGTAGGAGAGTCGTACTATTAAGCATAGGCTCACCTTCTCTTCCTTTGTTTCGTTCTGGGTGTCTTCTAGAGGGTTTCAGGAAGGCCATACAATTATGTTGAGGAGGGTTTTTGCAAAAATTGATTAGCTATTGGCTGAGGCCGATTTACCATTGTAAGAGATCTCTATATTTTCCTACACAATTATAAAAATCCACAAAATCTGATGCACTATTTTTCCCTCCGGTGTTTTTCCAGGGAATTTTGTCCAAAAACAAGTGTGTACATGCGATGTGATTGTTGTTAGCTTTTACTTTCAGATCCCGGTTATTTATCTCTGCTGTGCTTATTATTTTGTGAAGATAAAACCTAGATAAATCAATTAAAATAATTGAAAAGTGAACTGGGTTTTTAGAATTTTCACAATTAAGTCATTTAATCAAGTGCATAAACAACTTTATCAACATATTGCATATTCTTAAACAAAAAAAAAACCACAATGAAAGATATGACACATTATATGGCATTAAACTATTATGAGTTTTTGCAATCACAATCAAATTAATTGATTTTGCAAAACGAAATCTAAATATTATGTAACATTTTCTACATTACATCAAATGATTGATACATCTCAAAGTTAATTTAAAAGAAAAATATTATTAATAATTCTAATAATCAATATACTTATAATAGAATGTACAATATATATCTCAAACATACATCGCATGTATACATGTCAACAATCAATATATATCTTAAATATCTGACACTCTTTGTAAGTTAATAGTTGGTGCATTGATAGGTTGATCAATAGGAAGATCTATGGGTGGATCATTAGATGGATGGATGGGTGGAGTGATAGGAGAATATAATTAGGAAATCGAAGGAGTGTCGCTAGACATATTGGAATTCCTGAAAGATATTGAAGATATGATGAAACAATAATTCCATATATTGGGGAAGTCTCATACGTATCCTCACAAGCTCATGATCCTATGTGATGATTCAAGGAAAAACTTTCCAGTCTCACAACTAATAAGTGTTTCAATGATGATATTAGAGATCTGGTGAAATCTTGTGCATGACAAGTCTCCAATCCTTAGCCAAGTCATTGATGTCAAACATATTTTCATTGGCTTTGGGAGGAATCCCCTTATCGCCATATGAGCCAATATATTTTTTTTAAAGTAAAAAATGTCATTTCTATTCAATCTAAATACAAATCACACTCTTCATGTTCTATTGAACTTACAAGGAAAAAAATGAGGGGCGTTATAATCCTCCTAAAATCATCGGTTCCCTCTTATTAGATCTTAAAAAAACATTACCATTACCAAAAAGTACGTATTTTCATAGATTCCGATAAAAAAGTTTTATTGTCTCAAAATAGACAAGTAGAAAAATAATTCAGTATACATCACTTACATTGTAGGAATACACTACCTTGACTATAGAACTCTTCACCAAAAATATAATACATCATGAACTTTGACCATAATATCTCCAACATACTTCAATAATCAATTGAGCTGCTCTAGGTGTAAGTGTCTTTAGAGAACATACATATCCTCTCTCCAAATTCTTTGTAAATTACCCTACATTAAATAAGTTGATGTCCTTCCTAAAATACTTGTTTGCCTCTCAATGTTGTTGGCACTAGCCTAGGGAATTTTCTAACTTTTCTACGAAATGACGTTTTTTTATTTTCCGGAATCCGATGACATAAATATGCATGAAATCACTATTTTTTGTTGTTTAAAATATGTTTCTGAATGCATAAATGAATTCAGCATGCTGAAAAATCCTCGGGGAAATCGAATTATACAGAAATTATTACTCAAATATATAGATATAACAAATTCTTGCTGGATTTCGGGCAAAGGTCCCCAAAGAATATCACCGAAAAATGAATCATTTGGTAGAACGTTTAGACTACGGCTTAGCCAAGGGGTTCTAGTGGAAGCTAGATGGATTTCAACCTGGGCCTCACTTAGGTAACCTCGGTCAGTTATCGATTCCTCTAGATCTAAAATAAATGTTGTTGTTCCCTATAAACATGAGTGAAATACATTTTCTTGAAATTGTTTTCTATGGATTTTAATTTGTCACCTAACTTTTTTAGCTAAATGTTTAGAAGTTGATAATAATTTATTCATTTGATAACTAAATTTTAGTCTCCGTGTACCTGAATAGTCCTTACACTTTTCTCCATCACAAACTTTAGTAATAGCCTAAGTTTCATTAACTTTGTGAACTTGTTAGAACCAACTTCTAGTACTACCTTCAAATTGATTACGTGAGTTTTTGAAAGGAATAATACACAACTTGTACTCCTTTTCTCCTTTGTCCTTTGTCCCTTGACTTGAACCATCAAAATAATCCCCAACCATTCTCCTTATGGATATTCAAAACTTCCTTGAAGGTTTTTGAGTCACTTTCATTTTATAGATAAAAGCTAAATATCTAATTTGAAAGACCACTTGAAAGGATGAAATCCCTTTCTTTTCTAAAAATAATTTGATTTCATGCTATCCAAATTCCCCAAATAGTTAAGAATGGCACCACCTGCCATTCTTTTAACTTTTCTTTTCTCCACCAACATCTTAGACATTGTTCCATAGAAATTCCCCACCCACCCATCTTTTACACCTATGAACTATTCAACTTCTACCCACAACTACTTGAAATAAGAATATTTGATGGGAAAGTGAACTATAGTTTCATCATTTTCCCTAGAGAGAATTCATATTATAGGTCTCTATTTAGCTCATTTCCATGTGTTTTTCCATGTTAAGACTATGTTCATTAAGAATAACCACAAATAATTTTGTTTTTTTTCAAAACATTTTCCTTTCATAAATTTTTCCACTACTAGGATTTGTTTTCAAGGTTTGATGAGAATTGGCTTGATAATTATAATCTAGCTAAATAATAGTATATAGTTTGATTTTTTTGACCACAAAACTATGTTTTCTTCTTCATAGATTATAACACCACTTCTACGTAATTTTTAACATGCATTCTATTTGAGTGCATATTCACCTTCAAAAGCTATTGAATCTACCTTCTTCCACCCATATTTCCATATATTAATATTTCATTGATCAGTTGGTTGATTAAGAGTATAAATGTGTCTTTTTTAACTAATTCTACCGTTCTTATAAGTATCATGTATTATTCTTTTCACATACCCCAAGGATCTACCCCAACCCTTACTTGATCCCTAGATCCTACCTTCCATACTAACCACCAACCTATTAAACAAGAGGAATATACTAAGGCCTTCCAATAGGTAGACACTTACTTGATCCCTAGATCATACCTTTCATACTAACCACCTACCTATAAAACAAGAGGAATATAGTAAGGCCTTCCAATAGGTAGACACACCATTTATAGACATCCTATGACTCCTTATCTAGTCAATAATACAAGCATAACTTAGATATTTCTGCATTATTTTATCTTTCCACAAACTTTCGTATGAGATGACTCTCCAAAAGCCTTTTGTTTCTCAAAATAATATATATTTTAAACCCCTAGCTTCCATTTTGTTTTGGAAATTACCTTCCACTTCACTAGTAAAATCCCATTGTTTTTTTTCTTTCCAATCTAAATTATTTTTTCCTAATTTAATTTAATTTTTTTTTTCCTAATTTTCTCTAAAATCCCTTTTTGACGTATAATATAATGTATGCCAAAATACTATGATTACTTCAAGGAACTTAACTATAGTCAATATTCCACCATTAAATAAATACGTATTACATCAATTATTAATTCTTCCTCAATTGTTTCCACCATCCATTCCCAATCCTTTATCCCACAACCATTGGATTTAAGTGAAAATATGAAATATTTAAATCCAATGTTGAAACTAAAACATCCAAAATGAAAAATTTGTAGAACTTGCATTTCTCTATATCTATATTCGTGCCAATAAAGGAGATGATAGATTTCATAAAATATACTCCCATACCTCTAGTTATGTTGTACAATATTTCCCATATTATTTTGGCTTCTAGAATTTCTATTCTTAACCCTTCAACTATTACAATGAACAATAATGGAAATATGAGACACCCTTTCCTTAACCTCCTAATGGAAAGATGAGACACCCTTTCCTTAACCCCTTGGTGGGATTGAAAAATATTGAAGTTGACCCATTTACTAACAACACAAAGGAGACTAATTTTAAACATACCATTATCGATTTCGATATAGGAAAATAAAACTCAAGGTGTAAGAGTATCAATATGATATATAACTAGCAAGACCTTTCATAATATTTGTACAAATATTTTTTCATAACAATAACTAGCTAGATGCTTTTTTTCTTAATAGTATGAATTCATTCTTGGATTTCCCCTATAGCATCATGTATTTGTATTTGATTGCCTTCCAAGAACCCATTTTTTTCTTTTGAAATTCATTTTAATAAGATTTTTTTAACTCTGATTATAAGGATTTTTTCTCATATTTTATATAGATATAATTGCACAATGATATTGTGCTTAAATTATCAAAAGATTTCAAGGTGATAATTTTTAGGTATTAATGATAGAAAAGTGGTATTGAAAGTGCCAATAAATTTCACTAACATCTTGACCTCCTCTATCTCTCTAATAAGATCGTCTTCTAATAATTTATAAAAACCTAGATTATTCTAGTGGACAACCATCTAACCCTAGGATTTTGTCTCATTTGAAGAATGACAAGACTACTTTTATCTCTTTCTTAGATATCTTTTCCATAATAATTTTATTACCTTCCTCATTTACAAACCCTAGGAAATATGATGAGATTTTCACTATCTCTACAACCTTTATTATGTTAGGATTATAGTATAAATTTTTAAAATGATTTCTTGATTTTTTTCATTGCCACTATTTTATCTCTTCATATCCTATATCGTGTCTATCCTCTTCCCGTGATTAAAAGGATTATGGAAAAAACGTTTCATTTTCATCTCCCTTTTCCACCAAAATAACCCTACATTTTATCCTCCAATTTGTCTCTCTTCCTTCTAGTATCTTCTGCATAGAGTTTTCTAGTGCTTTCATCCTCCCTCTCTTCTATAAAAATTTCCAGTATATTATGGGCATACAAGGAAGAAAATTCTTGTTATACCTCATTTAATTTGATATTAGAATATTTGAATTTTTAAGTGCCCATATTGCATCATTTTTTTTTAGAGATTCAATGAATCAAAAGCTTGTTAAATTCCTTGATAAGGGATCATATCTAATCATTCCTCTTTAATAAACCTAATGAAATATTCATATTTTGTCCATTTCGTATTGAACTTAAAGGGTGTTGTTGTCTTAGTGTCTCTTTTATCAATTTGAAGGAGAATTGGAAGATGGTTTGACCCCCCTCTTACTTCCATCTAAGATCGATTTTTCTCAAATTCCATTAAAAGGTTCTCAAAAGATATGAATATATCCAATATATTGGAAACTCCATCTCCTAACTTGTTAGTCCTCCACATAGGCACCATCTTAGTGGGATCCACATCAACTAATCCCACTTCCTCTAACTTGTATTTAAAGAACTCTACAAGTATGTCTTGTCTTGCATTAACCCCCTAGACATTAACACTACTTAGAGTGAAGTTTAAATCACCCCCTAATATGAATTTTTATTTCCTTATAAACCCTTGAGAAAAACAAATCCCAAAAGGCTTCTTTTCCTCATATGGTCCATAGCAATTTATATCTATGATACAAAATCCTAATTCTTGAAACTTAAATTCTGTGCAAATGGTAGCTGCAAAAAAATAAGACTTCAACAAATAGATATTACTTTTACAACCATTGATAATCCCCCTTGAATATCCATTTGATCTACTACTAAGAAAACCCACCTTTTTAACATTTTCCCTAAAGCCTCCATTAACTTCCTCCCTCCCCCATAGTTTCCTATAACAAAATAAAATTAGGTTTATTGACCTCCAATAGACTAGGTAGGGATAATATCATTTAAGGCATATCCAAACCGTAACATTTAAAGATGGCGCTGTCTAGCTATTGTATGAAATGGTTTTTTTTGTCGGAATCCGACGATATAAATTTACATGAATCACTATTTATTGTTGTTCAAAATCCACTTTTGAATGCATAAATGGATTCAACATGCTGAAAAACTTGTGGGGAACTCAGATTATACAAAATTAATCACTTAAATCTACAATTCTAACAATTTCTCGTTGGATTTCAAGCAAATGTCCCTGGAAAAAAAACGTCATTTCGTAGAACGTTTAGCCTACAGGTTTAAAGATATAGTTATCACCGGGTGGCCTTTAAAGAGTTATGTTTTTCTCTAACGACCCCTTTTGAAGGATTTTTTTAAACTTGTTGGATCTCCTTCAAGCAATTTTCTTGGGCATGGTAAAGAATTCCAATAAAAACTTAGCATTGGTCATAAAAAATTGATGGTGGAAAAAGTGAACAAAGAAGGAATTAAAAATATGTACAAATCAAAGAAAAATGAATAAATATAGACAAAGTGGATGAAGTAAATAAAACTAAACTTAACGAAAAACCAAAAGAAAATTATGTCAGTTAATCAAGTCAGGGATAAAGAGGTAATAAAAATCATGACAGATTAATATTGCATCTAGGTGAGCCAAAGTTTATCAATTATTACTCGTCATAAAAAATTAATGGTGGAAAAAGTGAACAAATAAGGAAATAAAAATATATACAAATCAAATAAAACTGAATAAAGATCGACACAATGAATGAAGTAAATAAAAATAAACTAAATGGAAAAGAAAGAAAATTATGCCAGTTAATCAAATTAGGGGTAAAGAGGTAATCAAAATGTAATATAGAGCTAGCATATTATAAGTCATAATATGAAATCTCAGGAGAAAAATAAGGGTGAGATCTTCATAAATTAGGTCTTCAATTTAAACTAAAAATCAAATCCCAGAATGTACCCCAAAATAACGATCATAACCTGGAAGGGAAAATAAGCAACATCGTTAAAAAAGAAAAATCATATAATCATTCAAATTAAATAAATAAAAGTTTCCTCCGCTCCCACAACCAACCACATGACTCAATAGACAATCCTTCTTGTCAATGTGGCCTTTGACAATGCACTAACGTGGCATCTGATCTGGCTTGCTGACGTGGCATCCAAAATCCAACATTTCACAAAGAGTCGCTTACAAGGATTTTCAGATTTATCACAGTTCTCTCTCCTGGTTCTGTCATTTGGAATCTACCACATTGAGGCCTGCCACCATGTCCCTGCTAATGAGGCACTTTTCTAATGAATTACACATACATCATTTCTATGGAAAATCTCCAAATTTTCCATAATTTCGAATTTTAAAAAATTTCCAAAAATGCTTAAAATTCAATATTCCTTTCTCGATTGCCATGGAACCTTTGTAACTTAGCTTCTCATGACCAATTTAGGTTATATGCATTCAATTTGACCTATGAAATATAAATTTAACACTCCAGTGTCGAGTCTCATTGAATTTCACTATATAAATTGGGTTTTTTTTTTCTCAATTGCACCCAATTCACCCTAGATTCTCTATGGATTCTTTAATTTCGGTCTGGTTCTCGGCCCATAAGACCTGAGTGTTCTAACCTTATCTCTAATACCACTTTGTAACATACCCATATGATCCCTCCACTAGTTTGGGAACATCACTACAAAACTCACCTCTGATATCCCTCTGATACCACAATGCAACATACCCAAGTCCCTTCTTGGGCCACACCACAAAAAATTTCATTATGATACCATCAAATAAATTTTCCCCACTAGGATATGTAACACTAATGTACAATCTACCCTACATAAATTACAATTATTCCTCCTAGGAAGCATACAACACTATGCATAATTCATATACAATCATAACTAATTATTTAGAACATTCATACATAAAATGTACATCATACAGACAATTTGCACAATGGAAAGTAAACAAAATTCTCACAAAATTAACCATAAAGTGAAAGCATATTAATCTTGGTACTTGTGTTTTAAAAGAAGAACTAACTAGCTACATACCTCTAATTTTCCACCCAACTGTAGACATCGATGTTCTATCTCTCAACAACAGGCCACCCTCGAGTCAGGGCTATGAATCCACCATGAAAAATGATATAATAGGCCAATGAAGGTCTAATAGCACACAACTCAAGGAAAAGACAACGAAACCAACTCCAACAACAACTCCATCTCACAACCTCTCATTCACCTAAGCCTATCCCACCCAAGGAAGTGTACCCCTTCACTGCTCAACATTCCTTCAATTGTACCACTTCCCTTCTAAGTCTTCAACAATAGGCCAACTAGGAAGTCTCAGAGATCTGTGGCACTAGGAACACATGAATTCTCTCAAGGAGATTACATGCACCCAAAAGGAGAGCATGCAAGGAAAAATATTCCCAACAATCCTCCTCTCTAGTCTCATCCTCACCCAAGGAAACCCAGGGAAAAAAATATCACACCCAAACCACTAAATATTTTCAAGGTAACTACTCCAATAGCTTGTAGCTCCACTCTTTCCTCTAGTTCACTAACCAACATGGAACAAAATCCCCTTCTTTTCCAGTAGCCATATGAAATTGTAACACACCCAATCCCTAAGTACCTTTTAAGGGATGGGGTGTTAAAATTTCACTTCTTCTTAGACATATTGAGGCCTATGCTCGAGGGAACCAATGTCCCCTAATCGTCAAGATATTTCCAACAACTATAAGTATGCCCAATTCCGATCTCGGAGCCAAAATCTACGGCCTTCCAAATTTCTCGGCCCTCATTGGCCCAATCCCACCTTATTGCCACATAGCCTCGACGTGACTGTCTAGTTCTCATGCCATCCAACATGGAACTATCAAGTTCCTAACGTGGTGCTTTCCATATGTCTCAACGACCCATATTTTCGACCCCACAGATCCTCATGTTGTCATCATCAAGAATTTAATTCCCATAGGTTGCAAATACTCCCAACTAAAATTTCTGATGACACATAGTTAATCAGACCCCTTCCTAGATCCGACGGTTCACAAGGCACTCATCCAACAACTCTGGGTAAGTTGATGATTCTAACATGCACAACAATTACCTTTCTTCCTTTCTCATTGCTAAAACTAATGGTGATACCCATGGGAGATCAATGGTTTAGACTGAGTCGTCACCTTGAGTTGACCAACAGTCCAGATCTCTCCTCCCATCATCGTCGTCGATGTTCTCTACCAACGTCTAACAAGTTCTTCCTCGAACCTCAATGAAATTGCGTTAGAATCAATGGTATAGGTCTCATCGTTGCATCCCCACCGAGATCAACAGATCCCAATGTGTTGTTGATTTATTTTTTCATCATTCTCCAGTTAATACTTAACTCGCCATCCTTCTACCCCATGATGACACCTTGGGAATCGACAATCTAGGTTCACTGACTTGTAGATCAAATGGTCTGAAATAAAACAAAGGCCGAAGGAATTTCTCGTCTAACGAAACCCACCTTGTCTCGTCGACCAATTACATAGTGAAATCTATCACTACTTAGCCCCATTGGCTGCCATGCTGGCACTGTCACGTAATCATGACGTCAACCTCTTTTAGATGAATATCAAGGAAATTTACGATGGAGATCTCTCATGCATATCGACAGATCGAAGAATCTCCTGATTTTGTCGAAGCTTGTGTCATAAACATTCTTTCCTTCTCTAGGGTTCACTACCCTCACACCTATGATGATGATACACCGATCTCAACAGTCTAAATCACACCTATGTCCTCCGAATGATCAATGGTCCATATCTTATACCCATATATTTGATGGCTATGGCTAAACCAGGGTTTAATGAACCTCCTCATCTAAAGGGGTCCCACTTTCACTCTCCCAGCCTATCCCTAGATGACCCCTGCCACCCCTTGGACACACAGGTTGTTGAGTTGGAAATCCACATCACCGGGATGTCACCATTACATCATTCCTCTCTTTATCCTTTCCCATACGGTTCCCACAGCTTTTTGATGGTAGAGATCGCTCCCCAACTGGCCATCGATCTACGGTCCAAATTGGATCTCGGAGTTCTCTCGTACGAGTGTTTCTACTTCTTCTTCCAAGGAGACTCCGACCATCAGAATCTAAATATGTTCACCACCTGGCATCCAAGGCCACTGTGTACCTTCCACCTAGGCATTTTTTTCCACGTGTGTCGGTCACCTAGCATGACATGTGGCATAATCATGCCCAAAGTATTTTTCCTCAAAGGGGTCAAAACTCCGTGACATGTGGCCCAATATTTACATGACACGTGGCACCACCCACATCGTGACACATGGGTTGAGGTGGGTCTACCCATCATCACAGAACACTTGTTTCAACCTCCTATTTGTTGACACTTGTCCCAATCATGTTGGTTGGGGTGACATCATTCCTCTTATTACCACTCGCCAAGGAACCTGTTAGGCCTCTATGACAAATCAACGACCATGATCAAATATTTCTTTAGCACTGATCAATGGTCTGGATCTTCCCTCGGAGTCCCTCCTTCGAAGTGCACCTCCTCTGGCACTGTGAATTACTCCAAACAATATCCTCTAATGGATGAATAGGATTTGTTATCTCACAATATCGATGGTTGAGATCTAATCCTACACCTACATCGACCAAGGGTCCAGATATTTCCACTACGCAAAATCGATGACCATGATCCTTTGAGGAAAAAAAAGGGTTTATCACTCACCAAGGACACTATTGGGCCTTCTCCCAAATTGACAACCTAAAACAAATCTAACCTTACTCCGACCAATGGTCTAGATTGTTTCTCGAACTCTCTTTGTCAAAGTTCCATCAAGACCCTATGCTTAAATACTCTAACGATCGAGATCATATCACTATTCAATCCTCTGACAGATCCATGGTCTTTGTTGATTCAAAATTCATCTTTTACAGGTGCCATAGCCTACTCTGATGAGGGGTCAAGATCTATTCATAGTGTCGAATCATCGACTACGATTCTTTCAAGCTCAAACATGGGTTTTAAACCTTTTAACAGTTTGAAACTAGACTTAGTCATTCAAGGAAGTATTCTAAGAAACTTTTATGGATTTACCAGACTCTTAGGAGCTCTCACCTTGCTCCAAAAAATCCGCTAAGGCATTCCTACTTCACCAGTTTAGGTGGAAATTCACATCCTACGAACTATCTATACCAGGATAGGGGATTCCATGGGAGAATTAAGACTCTCTGAACCACACAGAGACATCTCTTAGGAATTGAGACATTCCCATGCCTATCTTAGGACAAGTTGTCCATTCTTCCTAGGGGTATTGTGCATTCTTAGTTTAGAATCCTATTTTCCTTTCATAGGCATCATAATATAGAAATTATTCTACTGCAGACATGGGAGGCACAAACATACATAAATATCCATGTTCAGATGTCTAAGTCCTGCACCATCCTTGCAACTTCATAATCCCTTAAAAACAAGGGTTTGTCAATGAAAACAATTATTAGCATCACAAATCTGGCCTATACATCCATAACACACCTACATGAATCTAAGATTCTATTCTATTACACAATATGTATGAAATACTTATATGTTTACAAGATATACTAGCCAACTGACTATGGGTGTTCACCTTTCCACCCACCTTAGATATGCATTCTCAATAACTGATCTAGATTTAGGAGTGGAACAAACTGATTAACAGACTGAATATAATAAACATAGAGATATGAAGGATGACACAGATATCCAACGAACAATATCTTCTATTGAATAAATGAAATAGGATGAAACTGTAAAACTGCATAACTAAAACACTTGCTCGAATGGTGGTATCCATCTCTGAGAAGAGATGTGGTTGCTAAACACATCCTTCTGAGAAAAATCATTACAATGAGGCTCCAGAGGCCTTTTTAACATTTCTCATGAATGCCAAAACCCTAGACATCCAAAAACCTAACCCTAGGAGATGAAACACCAAAATTTATGTTGGCCCCTATGGGTAATTTGTTACCTCAACTTCTTGGGGTCTTAAATTTTGCATACGACCTATGTTTTAAGCGCGTGATAGCCCATTGGAAAGGTATTTTTGAGAACTACACATTACGCCATCAAACTCTGACTCCGTCAACATTTTTACTGTGGTGAGCCAAAAATCACTGTTTAGGGCCCCAAAATGGCCCTGGAAGTACAACAAGATGTGCTGACATGAAAACATACAAAATAAGCTAGTTGGATTAAGTGGGAGTCCACCAGTATCTACCTGGAATATGTGTAGGGATTCAGAAAACCCTAGAAGTGTAGAAACCACAATTACAAAGAAGTACAAAAGAACGTGTTGAACTAAAAACCGTCAAGAGGAGATAGTTAGAATAGGTGGGTGGCCACCAATATCCACCTGAATCACTCCTCCCCCCTTAGGAAGAAACAATATTCATTTCGTTGAGTCCCCCCATCAGGTGAGGAAAATTCTGTTGAATTTGGCCCCAGGTGAACTACTTTCCTTGGTGGAGGAGCTGCTCTGCCTTGACAACTTGATAAAGCTGGATCCTCTGCTGGCGAGTACCCTTGACCGATGTATCCACTATCTAATCAGTGGATTCTTATTCCATGTAGTCGGGGTTGAGATCTGTTGGTGTCAGTTGTTTTGGGATCTCTGAGGTGTCTAATAATGGTGGAAAATATGGACAAAGGAGGTCCACATTGAACATTGGGTGCAAGCCAGGGAAGGGTGGAGTGTTGAGCTCAAAAGAATTGCTACCTACAACATTGGTGATGGTGTAAGGCCCATAGAGAAGTTGGTAGAGCTTCTGATGGGCCCCTATAAGACACTCCATCTACAAATGTAACCAGACCTTGTCTCCAACCTTAAATTGGTGCGATACCTTATGTTGATCATGGAGCTGCTTGTACTTAGCATTGGCTTTCTGCAAAATCTCATGGACTTGTTGACGGATGTGTTGAATCTGCTCAATGAATCTGGTGGCTTTGTCGGTATCAGACTGAACATGGGAAGAGTATTTCTGTGTGGTTGCAAGAGGTAGTGCAACATCAATGGGACCCAAGGGTTAGAATCCTAGTCCCACCTAAAATGGGATATGGACAGTGGAGCTATTGAGAGCCCTGTTGTAACTGTGTTGAACATAGGGGAGACTCTCATCCCATGTATGTGGATGCTTAGAGTTGTACATGCACAGGATGTGCACAATCATCCGATTGACGACCTCTGTTTGGATGTATGTTTGGGGGTGGAAAGCAGTGGATTTAGTGAGATTGGTGTCCAACAATGACCAGAGACTCGACCAAAATGTGATGAGGAAACTACTGTCCTGGTCAGAGATGATGGTCTGCGGTATCCCAAAGTGGACCCAAACTCGTTCGAATAAGAGCTTGGCAGTATCTTCCGCTGTGATTTTCTTCAAGCTATGAGGATGACCATCTTCGAAAACTGATCAACGACCACAAATACACAATCATTGCCTTGTTGGTAGATGAAAGAATAGACATGTAATCCATCGAGATGGATTCCCAAGGCTTATCGGGGGTAGGAAGAGGGGTGTATAAGCCTTACTTCTTGATGGATGGATTGGCAATGGCATAGACAATGCAATATCTAATATACTTGCGGACGTCCTGTCGAAGTTTTGGCCAATAAAAATGTTTATGTATAATGGCCACAGTTTTATTCATGCCAAAATGTCCTTCCATCCGACTGTAGTGGGATTCCCAAATCATCTTTGCACGCTCTCTTGTAGGAACAAAAATATGGCCTAGATGGAATAACAACCCATCTTGAATGTGAAAATTGGTGACAATCGCGCCTGTACCCAAGACCTGATAGGTGGTGGTGAAGTCCAGATCTTGCTGATAAATTTGGGGCCACTCAGATGCCTCATGTCCACACGAATGGAGCACAATGGTGAGTGAAACCACGAGAGGTCGACTGAGGAAGTCAACGACATGATTTATGCTCCTTATCTTATACTTGATGTTGATATGGAACTGCTGCACGTAGGTGGACCACTTCTAATGGAGGTCGTTCTACAACTTCCCCTGTGTCTGTCTGAACTGTAGAGGTTTGTGATCAATGTGGATGATTGTCTCCTTTCCCATAATGTAATATTTATATTGACAAAAATCTTTTACAATGGAACACATTTCCTTGTCATAGGTGGGGTATTTCCGGACAATATCTGAGAGTGTCTCACTATGGTATGCCACCAGATGACTGTGTTGAGTGAGAACTGCGCCTACAACATAGTTATATGCATCAGTCTCAATCTCGAACGATTGTTGCATATTGATAAAGGAGAGTACTGGAGCTGAGCACAGGCGATGCTTCAGATCATCAAATTTTTGTTGTTGTTCCTTCCCCCACTTGAAATTTTCCCTGCCACCGCCCTTGGTCATGTGGCTAAGGGCCCATGCAATATGGGAGAATCCCAACATGAACTGTCAGTAGAAGTTGGCTAGTCCCAAGAAGCTACGAAGCTCGGTTAGTGTGGTCGGGACTGGCCAGTCACAGATTACTTGGATCTTAGCGGGATCAACATGTACCCCATGCTCATCAACAATGTAGCCTAATTATTGAACCCTTTCATGCCAAAGGAACATTTTTCCAAGTTGGCATATTGCTTGTGCTGCTGCAGAGTGCTCAAAACCTGCTGAATATGCCGCATGTGCTCCTCCCAAGTTCTACTGAAGATGAGGATGTCATCCAAATATACCACCACAAAAGAGTTGTTGAGGGTCTTAATACATCATCCATAAACCTCATGAAAGTGGCTGGTGCATTTGTTAAGCTAAAGGGCATGAACAACCATTCAAGGAGACATTCTTTAGATTTGAAATTTGTCTTCCATACATCAGTTGGTTCGATGGGAACTTGGTGGTAGCCAGACTTTAGGTAAATCTTGCTGAAGAACTTTCCCCCCTTGAGTTGGTCAAGAAGGTCATCAATCCTGTGAATTGGGTACTAGTTTTTGACTATGATTTTGTTTAATTCTCTTTAATCAATGCATAGTCGCTAGGTCCCGTCCTTCTTATGCACCGGTACAAACGAGCTTCCGCAAGGGGAGGAGCTGGGTATGATGTTCCCCTTTTGAAGAATCTCTTGGATATGCCGCTTGATTTCATCATTTTCCATCAGTGAGAGAAGATAGACTGGTCCATTAGGCAGAGGTGCACCGAGGGTTAGATCAATTGGATGCTTGACTTGGCAGTGCGTCGGTACCCCGGTGGGTGAGGAGAATATGCCTCTGTACTCTTCCATAATCCCATCCACTTGATTCTAATGCAAAGAGAGGCTCTGTGTAGAGGCCACATATGTGGTGATGAACTTCTGCTTACTGTGAGAACGGATCACAAAAATGATGAAGTTATCGGTCTGTGAAATGACCTTACTACATTGCTTAGAAGATATTAAAGAAATAATGGTAGGAGGCACTACCTATGGTATCTTGTACAATTGTTTACACAAAGTAATAATAACACTGCAGGTTCTAGACTCATATACAACATGATGCTTCCACAAATATGGTTGTCCTAAAAGAACATCACAAACTTCAAGGGGAGAAATATCATACAATACCTCATCTTTGAAACGCTTGATGCCGTAGGGCAGACGAGACTGTTGGATGACACAAAGATCTCTTCCTTGGTGAAGCCACCTGATCATGTAGGGTTGCATGTGTGATGTTGTTGACATGTCCAGCCGCTGTATGACCTCTGCTAATATTAGTTTCTTTTGACTGCCTCTATCTACAATGAAATGAAGCAGATCCCCCTTTAGCCACATCTGTGTGTGAAAGAGTCGTTCTCCTTCCTTTGGTTCTTCTAGTTTTCTTGGTTGGACTTTGGTGGTAGCGACAGTGGCACTGGGTTTGGCATCAATAATCCACTTCCCTCCTTCTGGATTTGATTCAGAATCATAATCAAAATCTGACTCAGAAGCCTTCAACTCGACCATGAGTGACTGCTTGGAGAAACATTCTTTATTGTTGTGCCAAGGGATTTTATGGTATTCACACCATTTTCCCATGTCCTTATTTGTATTCTCATTTCCCTTCTTGTGTTGCAGCTTGGACTGGTTGTCCTGAGAGTGGCCATATTTTCTCTATCCCTTGTTGTGTGGGTTGGGGCCACCTTTTCTGGTGTAGACCCCCCCTTCTCCCCAAAGGGCTGCGTGACCTCCCGGTCTAGGATCTTCGATTATTGAGTCAAGTGACTCTATGGAACCTTAATGGTTCCATTCTGTATCTAAACACATGTCCTTTCGGTGCCTTAGTGTAGGTCTGATAGCACCCACGACCTTCCCTTTCTCTCTTCTGTGAAATCTCAGAGTACTGAGTGTTAGCTCTTTTTATGATAAGCCCCCTCTTGATATGACCTTGGTTGGTGGCCTCTCGTGACCACGCGATTACGGGCGCAACCAATAGAGGTTTGAGATCAAACTAATTTTCAGCCTACAAATCTCCTCAAACCTCCACGTGTCCTCTTGGCGAAACCACGGTATGGATTGCGACCCACCCTCAATGTTTTAAAGTCCACGCACTTCCTGTCCCCGCAATGTTACGGGACCGTCGCTCTTCTGATATTGACGGTACTGTCTGAACTGATGGTTCAGATCTACACCTTTCAAATCTATGGACCAGATCTGTCCCTCTTAAATCAACGACTGCGATCTCCTTCGCAATTTCAGACTTCGAACTTTTGAAATCTCAAACCTCAAACTTCACCCTTCTTCCCAATGCCTTTTTATCCGAAGGCTATAATCCACTGATGTGTTTCCTACTGATATGATGATCGAGGATTACTTCAGGTCTTTACCCATAGTGCATGGATTTATGCCACGTCTCCCTTAGATCCGATGACCATGAATCACTTCAGGACTTTACTCGGAGTCCATGGATTCACGCCACGTCTCCTCTAGATTTGGCGGTCCAGATTTACTTCGGATCTTCAGGATTCGACAATCTCAGGTCTCAACTGAAACCCCGCTACTCTTTACCCAAAGCTCATGATATGTTGACAAGTGTCCCCTTGCAGATCGACGACTCTTGGCTCTTCAGCTCTTCGGGCTTCAGATGTTTCAACCTTTCACCTTTGCCTTCCTCTGGATCTCACGTCCCGCTGACACATACCCTTTTGGATCTAACAGTCCATACTTGCTTCGGCTCTCCGACTCTTCACGCTTCGGGAATCTCAAGTTTCAAACCTTGATAGGTTCAATATCCTATGCATGTGAAGCGTTAAAGCTCGTGCACCATATACATATCAGACGACTGTTGATCCTTTTCTCTATGATCCAACGACCATTGTCACTCCTCCTCCTGAGCTTCTGATTTATTCCAACTTAGAAGATTTACCAGCCTTCAAAGGTTTCGAACCTTTGCTCCTCCTACAAATCTGACTCTTGGATCTCGTCAACACTTCTAAAAAGTGTTATCCCTTCCGAGCTTGATCCTTAAAGGATTCCAAATTCCCATGCACTCCTTGAGTTCTTGGGATTTCGATAACTCAGATCGAAGGATTTCTTGAAAATAAATTCTTCTCGCCCACTTGGTGTTCCTCTGTTCTGGTTCTTTGACGCTTGGTCGCTTCTTGACGTTGTGCACTCCTTGCACCTGGTCTAAGTTTCCTTTGTTCTCTCTGAACTCCTCTGAGTCAATCTGAGACTCAATCGATGCACTCCTTCCATTCGAGACGCACACCATGCACATGAGTTTCATAAGAGAAACAATTGAAACTTATCCAGTTTTGTCACGAACTCATATGATCAACTCTTGAACAATCACACATGAACGAAATGAAATAAATGACATACACAAAGTATAACAGTCATTCATTCACACATCAAATGAACACAGTCCAAGGATTCATGACAATTCTGTCTGTTCTATTCATTCATGAAAACAAATTACATAATATTGTAGTTCTTTCCTGCGTCTTTCTTCTACTCTAATCTATTCTACTGATCTCTGTCTCTATCTCATGATCTCCTAATCTAATAAAACAAAACTCATCTCTATACAAAAATATCTCTCTTTTTTACAAAAGAGGGCTCTATGAGCTTATCCTCTCCACCACCTTAGTTCCATCAACATTTCCGTTAAGACACCTTAACCCTATGTCTCATTACATTGAACATATATCTAGACCTGACATGGATCTATAACTGCTTACAGTCGATTATTTCGATGAACCCATCCACACCTGTCCAAAGGCATGGCTTTGGCATTTATCGATTGTACACATAAATTAACTTAATTTTATAATTCAAATTTTGAAAATGAGAGGGTCGGTCCCTCTCCCTATCTCCAAATGTGTGATCACGTGTTGATTTGTTAACGCATTTTGCGAGTCAAAAATATGCTCCTGCATCATTTTTCCTGCTTCAGCTGTGAGGAGTTTGCAAATTTGAACTCTCGCCTCTTTTGCTTAAATTTTTGCTCGATCTTGACAACATATCTATAAGTCGTACCTAATGAGGCAATGTCCAGAAAATCCATATCTGTTTAAATGTATCTATTCATACAACCGCGATATTTGAGCACCAGATGTCGCTCAGAGTCTTTGATACCCAATTTGGTGCATAGGGTATGGAAAATATTGGTGAAATCTAGTACTGTCTGGTCCCTTTCTTGACGCAGGGTGGCCCATCTGGTGTATTGGTCCTCGTACTTCCAACATGGTAGTACTGTTTTTTAATGGCATCCCAGAAGGAATCCCATGTAGGGGAAACCACAAATATTGTGTATTCCTCTATGACCCTTTGCTCAGAGTAAGTGTCCCACCAGTCCTTAACATGGGGGACGACCTTGAGGAGTGAAAAACTAATTTTTTCCATATCGGAAAAATTGTGGACCAAAAAATACCCTTCAAGCAGATTCAACCATTTATCTACAACATCCGCATCTATCAGTCCTTCAAATAATGTAATATCAAAATTTACGTGTACCTTGAAGGGGGTTGCATGGTCACTTGATGAAGATGCGTTTCCTGTGGGCAACCACCAAAGGATCTGTGCCAAGTTGTCCATCATTTCATTCCTTTTCCGTGCAAGGGATTCCTCAAGAAACATTTTAAAAGTATATCCTACTCCATAATCTTTCTTTATGTCTCCCATGGGTTGTTGTTGGGCTCAGCACGATTGATTTTTCAATGGCATGATTGGTTCGAGCCCCAACTTCTTGTACCCATATCTTGTCGGGGACATGCACGAAGAAAAATAAATGAAGAGCAGACCGCTCTGATACCACTGCTCTGGATTTAGGAGTAGAATGAATTGATTAACATACTGAATACAATAAACACAGAGATATGAAGAACAACACAGATATCTAGTGAACAATATCTTCTCTTGAATAAATGAAATAGGCTGAAACTGTAAAATTGTAGAACTAAAACACTTTCTTGAATGGTGGTAGATATCTATGAGAAGAGATGTAGCTGCTACATCTGTCTGATAAGAATCATTGCAATGAGGCCTTTTTAACATTACTCATGAATGCCAAAACCCTAGACATTGAAAACCTAATCCTAGGAGATGAAACACCAAAATTTATGTGGGCCCTTATGGGTAAGTTAGTAACTCAACTTCCCGTGTTTGTAACTTTTGCATACGACCTCCATTTTAGGCGCATGATAGCCCATTGGAAAGGTCTTTTCCAGAACTACACATTACACCCTCAAACTTTGACTTCGTCTACAATTTGTTTGTGGTGAGCCAAAAAAACATTGTTTAGGGCCCCAAAACGGCCCTGGAAGTACATCAAGATTTGATGACACGAAAACGTACAAAATAAGCCAGTTGGATTAAGTGGGAGGCCACTAGTATCTACCTGGAAGATGTTTAGGGATTTAGACAACCCCAGAATTTTAAAACCCACAATTACAAAAAAGTACAAAAGAACGTGCTGAACTAAAAACCATAAAGAGGAGCTAGTTGGAATAGGTGGGTGGCCAACAATGTCCACCTGGATCAATAAATTTGTCTATAGGCCACCCCGTGCCAAGCCATGATACCACCAGGGAACTCTCTGCACTCCCTCATGCATTATTTCACAACATATTTCTTCCTCCGATGCCTGAAATATCCTCGAGTTCTTCTCCTGTGCATAGCCAAGATGCACCCTCTTTCCTTCATCCTTTTTTGGAGGTTATTCTTTTGGGAATTCCCCCTCTTGCACAAAATCTCAAAATTTCTGAACTTGTCCCTTCCTTATATCATAAGGAACACGGGTCAACCTTGGGGGATTTTGAATGGTACACTGAGTACCTTTGGTTGTCATCTTCTTTCTGTCTCAACCAATCTCTCCATGCTTCCATTCATTGGGGTGGTTGGTTGCTTCCATTCATTGGTGGTCCGTGTTACCACAACACAACATTCTTATGGCGATCATGTGGTTGGTTGGTTACTTCCTTTGGATATTATTTTCATAACAATTTGTCTCTATACAACCAGTAGTCATTGGTCTTCCTCATGGGATTACAGTATTGACATATCCAAGACCATATTTCTTGCAATTTCAATACTCACACATCCAAACAAATTGTTATTTTCTCATGAATATCACATTTTCATTTTACATAGTTTCAGAATTGTGCATACTAACAATTACATCATATTTATCTATTCACCAATACAAAATAAAATGAATTATAATTCCTCACACAAGATTTATCTCAACATACCAAACCTTTCAAATGAAACTAATAATTAAAAGAATTTAATCAATGTGACAATTCCCATGGCCACATTCACACATAATACACCCGTGCATTGATTCCAGTTTATTACTTTTCAGGTTAGGCACTCTTGCCATGGTGTGTTGGAACTCAGGAAACCTCTCACCACATGGATTACCTATCCACATTCATCATTACAAGAGGGATATTCTTCCTACTTTGAGTTGATCATAGCCTCAAATATGCATTCAAGCATTCTTTCTTCACTAATAAATAGGGTGCCAACATTCATGGTCTCCCAATTCCTTTTTCTACCATTATTATAACTCTGTAAAATATTGGAATGTCCTCCTTCCATGCTAGGTAGTCCATTATCTATCCTCTCATGCAAACGTGAATTTCTCAATGCATTCAATCAATGTGTTTCTTAAGAGTACTTTTGTTCCCAATCATTCCTGACTGGGTCAATATATTCATGACACTTTGTTCATGAATTGTCTTGCAAGGATTCCAATCATCCTTGACGACCAGGGTTTCCTCTCTCTGTCATTTAGGTTCCTTTCCTGAATCATACCCTTCTTGGGTATCGATGGCATCCAACAACCATTGAAATTCAATTATATAGCATTAAAATATTTCATAAGGGATTCTTACCCAGTCCCTTTCAAACCATATGCCACATAATCATGAACACTTTTATATGTGGTATAGCTGCCAACACCTTCTCTGATATTACCTCATCATTGGTGCTTCATGGGGACTCCTAAGTCCCTTCACCATTCTTTTTTATCATCAACCTTCTTGTAATTATCCTCTATCTGAGGTTTTCCATCATTGGCAGTTGTCTTCCCCAACAACTCAAAAATTTCCTACACATGAAATACATCATCACATTCACAATTATATTAGTTGTCATGTTAAATAAAATTACATGTACCATAGCATTTAAATTAGAA
>WSFP011426150.1:0-22270 GCA_009831015.1 Picea engelmannii
GAATTCCCCTGCTGAAAATGTCAAGTTTTGGAAGAAGAAAGAAAGTGACAAGTGTGGATTAGTGTTGTCAGCTCAAAGAAAAACGAACCCTTGGTATATAGACAATGGATGCTCCAAACATATGATGGGAGACAAAGGTAAGTTTCTATCCCTAAGTGAAAGCAAATCAGGAAACGTAACCTTTGGAAATGATGCTCTGGGTAAAATAAAGGGTAAAGGGATGGTGAGTTTAAGTAATGGAAAAGGAAAAGCCCAAGATGTTCTACTTGTACATGGGCTGAAACATAATCTGCTCAGTGTAATTCAAATGTGTGATAGAGGATGTGAAGTGGTGTTCACGTCCAAGGACTGCAAGGTAATGTCTGTGAACTCAGGACAAGTGGTGGCCAAAGGCGTAAGGACAGAAAATAATGTATATGTGCTGAAAGAAAATAGAGAAGAATGTCGTCTAAGAAAATATGATGAAAGTTGGTTATGGAATAGGAGACTTGGACATTTAAACTTTTACCACTTAATCAAACTCAGAAATCTCGAGGCAGTAAAAGATCTTCTGAGAATATCAAAGCCCCAAGATTCAATGTGTAAACCCTGCCAAGTAGGAAAGCTAAACAGGACATAATTTAAGTCTAAGAGCTTTACTTCAATAGAGAAACCACTCCAACTAGTTCATATGGATTTATGTGGACCATCAAGACAAGAAGACACAGGGAAAGAAAACTACTTCATGCTGATTATTGATGATTACTCCAGACTTACTTGGGTTGCCTTTCTCAAAGAAAAAGCTGAAGCATTTGAGAAGTTTAAAATATTTAAGGCTTTAACTGAGACTCAAACATGCAAGAGGTTAAAGGCAGTAATATTAGACCGAGGAGGAGAGTTTATGTCAAGTGACTTCTAGGAATTCTGTGACAGAAATGGGATCAAGAGAGAATACACAATCCCAAGAACTCCACAACAAAATGGAGTAGTCGAGAGGCAAAACAGAACAGTGCAGGAAATGGCTAGGTCAATGATGAATGAGAAGAACATTGGTCAAACATACCGGGTAGAAGCAATACACACAACAATCCATGTTCTTAACAAAGCCCACCTTAGACCAAAAAGTGACAAGACACCTTATGAACTGTGGTTTGGGAGACCTGCTTCAATTAAACACTTCAAAGTCTTTGGGAGTAAATGCTACACAAAGAATAATGATGAGAACCTTGGCAAATATGATGACAGGGCTGATGAAGGTATCTTCTTGGGGTATGCTACAAACAGTAAAGGATATAGATTCTATAATAAGAGGCTGCATAAAATGGTTCATTGTATTGACGTGAAAATTGATGAAGGAATCCCAGCAAGAGAGGTGTACAGAAATGAGTCTTCTACAGAAGACACAGCTAGAGTCGAAGATGAATAGGTCCAAGAATCAGAAAACAAAGACTCTGAATCAGATTAAGACACAGACACTCAGACAGACTCAAATCAGCATACAACATCAAATTCCTCCTCCAGAATCACTCAAAATAATCATCCTGCCAGTCAGATAATTGGTGAAAAAGACAAAGGTGTACAAACCAGGAGAAAGCTAATCAAAAACACCGAACAATCACATATAGCTTTCATATCCATTCTGGAACCCAAGAATTTTAATGCAACTAGCAAAGATGAACATTGGGTTAAAGTAATGAATGACGAACTTGATCAGATTG
The DNA here is from genome assembly GCA_009831015.1 of Picea engelmannii. Taxonomy (NCBI): domain Eukaryota; kingdom Viridiplantae; phylum Streptophyta; class Pinopsida; order Pinales; family Pinaceae; genus Picea; species Picea engelmannii. The sequence continues at coordinate 1,698 of WSFP011426150.1, forward strand.
AGAAAAACAATATGTGGGGAGATGGTTCAGAGACCAGAAGGTAAAAATATCATTGGTTCCAAATGGATCTTTAAGAATAAGTTGAATGAGCAGGGACAAGTTGTCAGGAACAAAGCAATATTGGTCTATAAAGGCTATGCTCAAATAGAAGGACTGGATTTTGATGAAACGTTTGCGCCCGTAGCAAGGATGGAAGCTATCAGAATATTTCTTGCCTTTGCTTGTCATAAAAGTTTTAAAGTCTATCAAATGGATGTCAAGTCAACTTTTCTAAATGGAGATTTAAATGAAGAAGTCTATATGGAACAACCAGAGGGTTTCGAACTGTCTAATAACCCTGACCTGGTATGCAAGCTGAAGAAATCTTTATATGGATTAAAACAAGCTCCTTGTGCCTGGTATCACAGACTGGATACGTATCTCAAAGACAAAGGGTTCAAGAGAGGAACAATTGACAACAACCTATATATCAAAACAAAGGGTGATGATTTTCTCATTGTGTTGGTCTATGTAGATGACATCATCTTCGGATGTAATAAGGATTCATTGGTGAAATGGTTTGCTTCTGCCATGGAGTCTGAGTTTGAAATGTCTATGATAGGTGAACTGCCATTTTTTCTTGGTCTACAAATTACTCAGAGGTGTGAAGGAATGTTCATTTCTCAAGAAAAATATCTAAGAGAAATGTTGAAAAGGTTTCAAATGGAAGATTCTAAACCTGTGGGCACACCTATGGTTATTGGCTGCAAATTAAGCAAGGATGATGACTCACCTGATGTTGATCAGAGTTCATATAGGTCAATGATAGGCAGCCTGTTGTACATCACAACATCTTGCCCAGACATAATGCATGTTGTAGGAATGGTAGGAAGATATCAGTCTGCACCTAAACAGAGTCATTTACTAGCTTTCAAAAGGATATTCAGGTAGTTGAAAGAAACAATGACTTATGGTCTGTGGTATCCCAAAAATTAGAATTTTCAGTTAACTGTTTATTCAGATGCAGATTGGGCAAACTGTGTTGATGAGAGAAAAAGCACCAGTGGAGGAGCATTCTTCCTGGGTGACTCATTAGTAGCATGGATTAGTAAAAAGCAAAGTTCCATTTCTTTATCGACTACAGAGGCAGAGTACATTGATGCTGCTACCTGTTGCACTCAGGTATTATGGATGATTCAGACACTTGCAGACATGGAGGTAAAATACGCTGCACCGATCCCAATTCATTGTGATAACACTAGTGCCATCAGTGTGTCCAAGAATCCTGTATTCCACTCCAAGACCAAGCATATTCCCATAAAATACCATTTTCTGAGAGAGCAGGTCACCAATCAGGTTGTTCAGGTCCATTACATTCCAACCACAGAAGAAATTGCAGACATATTTACTAAACCCCTAGCCAAGACACCATTTGAATATCTCCGACAGAAGATGGGTGTCATCCCATCTCACACCTAAGAGCGTCCATCCTGTTAGGGGGAGTTTTGTATTGATTGAATATCTGATACCTCCTAAAAATACTGCAACAACTTAGGGGGAGCATGTTTTTCTTTGACATTGATGTCAAAGGGGGAGAAAAGAAGTGGACCAGACCTGATGCTACAGTTGGAGGTCCAAACAGATTAGTGCAGTCATTCAGGGTTTCCATCAATGACAAAGGGGGAGATTGTTGGCATGTTTATAGGTAGGTATGCTTTTCATTGATGGCAAGATCAAAGTATGCATCGATGGCAAAACATGAACAAAGTAAGCTCAGGAGGAATTAACGCAGAGTCGAACGCAGTGCGAAGGTGTGCTTGTTCATTTGATGGAAAACAAGCAGGCAAGGAAGACCAACGGTGCAACGATGATCGAATGGCAAGATCGAAGTGTTGGTCAAACTCCATTTCAGAGTTTCGGCTACCGGGATATGGAAATGTCAAAGACCCCTCACAGGAATCCCGGAGTTGCGAAATCCGGAATCCCAAAATCCCGAAAGAGGCACATCAACAAAGAATTTCACATAACGAGCGTAAACTTCATTTCAGAGTTTCGGATACCGGGAAATTGAGAAGTCAAGAATTGAGACTCTTCAACACAGGAGTCCCGGAGTTGCGAAATACAAAATCCCAAAATCCCAAAAGAGGCACATCAACAAAGAATTTCACATACCGGGCGTAAAATTCATTTCGGAGTTTCGGATATTAGGAAATTGAGAAGTCAAGAATTGAGACTCTTCAACACAGGAGTCCCGGAGTTGCGAAATCTGGAATCCCAAAATCCCAAAAGAGGCACATACACGAAGAGTTTTGCAGACCGGGAAATAACTCCATTTCAGAGTTTCGGGTACCGAGAGTTGGAAGAGTCAAGACTCTTCATCATCAGGAGTCCCGGAATCGCGAAATCCGAAACGCCGAAATCTCGGAAGAAGGAGGACGATTTTGGATACCGGGAGTTGGGGATGCCAAGAACTCTTACTACAGGAGTCCCGAAGTCGCGAAACCCGAAATAGCGATATGTGAAATTACAAAGTGATCTGGGCCGACAGTTCCAGGAAGTGAATGTGGCAGACCACGTCAGAAAGCACAGGTGGAAGACCACGACACATGGCATGATCAGACAACGACAAGTGTCAAGTTGATTTGGCATTTCAGGCCACTGGAATTCACAATTCTTAGTGACACGCGACAGACACTTGGGTCACAACATGTCATCGAGTGACGCAAGACTGACCTCACTTCGAGAGTTTTTGCTTGGGGAGTTTTATCACTATCACTCACCCAAAGTCCCGAAGGATGAAGTGCCGGGGCATAGAATAACCATCAAATCATCGAGGGTGTGGACCGTTGATTCAACTCCATTTTGGAGCTTCAGATACCGGGAGTTGGAAGAGTCAAGTGACGAGATTCTTCATCACAAGAATTGCGAAAGGCTGAAATGCGAATTGCCAAAATGATCGGAGCTAGTGCAACCAAGCTCCATTTCAGAGCTTCGGATACCGAGACACGGATCATTAAGAACACATCGCCACAGGAACACCGAAGTGTCAAATTGTGAAATTGCGAAAGCACTTTAAGGATAAGAACTCGGTCACCGATGGTGGTCACATCGTCGAAGAGCTATAGGGAAAAATCTTGAAGCGACAAGCTCCATTTCAGAGTTTCAAGGTTCGCGACCTGGAGTGACGAGACACTTGATCACACAAATGCCAAATTGCCGAATGCCTAAATGCCGAAACAACGAAATAAATGTAAGATTTAATGAAGTCAATTCAACGGTGCACATGAATTTAAATAAGATCGGAGGGTTACTATTGCATTTTGGAGTGTAACTTCTAGAAACGGCTGATAGTTTCTACCAGAGGACTCGAAGAGACTTCTAAGTGATTGCCATAGAAGCTGAAGAGTCTCAAGGAATCTACCAGTGTAATGAAGACTGCTCGTAGAGGCAATTGACAGAGAGATCTAACTGCCAGAGAAACTGAAGAGTTGTGATGATGATCAGGCAGAGCACTTGACATGGAGAGAGCATGCAGAAGGTGCACATAGACTATAAGTACATAGAACAAAGAAGAGATGGTTGTTGTGGTTGTGAGGGATTCAGAAGTGTAGAAGGAGGAGTGTGCAGCAAGACAATGAGACACTAAGGGAAGGCTGAGGTGCTCCTGTAGAGAAAGACAGAAGGTCAGAAATCCCAGGAAGATGTAGACAGAGAGACACTAATACATGAGAGTAGAGCAACATAGCAGAACAGTGATAAGCCTGGTAAGCAAATGATAAAAATTGTATCATTGTGATAAGTTTCATTAGCAAAGATTTATATTTTAGGGTGGAAGGGAGGTGCTAGGGAGGACTGTTGTCCTCAGAGGTTCAAGTGGGTGCTTGAACAAAGGGAGTTGTAGCTTCCATCTGGTTGCAGCCAAAGAAACCAGGGTGGTAGGGTGGTGCAAGGGAGAACTACAGTTCTCTGTTTTACATGTTGGTGCATGTATGATTGGAAGTTGGTGCTTCCATCTAGTTGGTGCTTCCCTCTAGTTGGTGCTAGAGAAACCAGGAAGTTGGTGCTTCCTTCTAGTTGGTGCTACAGAAACTAGAGAGTTGGTGCTCTCAGCAAGCAACAACTTGCAAAACAAAGGTTGCAACCTCATTATGAGTTGGTGCTCATATGTATGATAGTGTAGAGAGTGTAAAGATTACTTATCATATAAAGAAGAAGAGGTTTTTACCCTCTATGGGTTTCCTCAAGAAATATCTGTCTCTGTGTATCTCATATGTGTGACTGATGTTGAATGTGTTATTACTTATTTCCCTGCATTATTGTGATTGTCATTGAGTACATTGTAAAGAGTTTAAAATAAGCAAAATTGTTTAAGCATGGTAACAACTGATTCAACCCCCCCTCTCAGTTGTCCAATAGGTCCCTGAAAATGATTAAAATGATGGATGCCAGGAGATTGTCCACTCGACAGACTCCCAACATCGTGGTTGTCCTAACTTGTCCTTGCCTGCTCCTTTGCTTGTTAACCCCATTGCCCAAGCTACCCCTGAACACTCACTAGTGCAATCCTCCCATGCTAGCAAGAGATTGAAAATTGAGGCCGACCATGCCCTTGATAAAGGAAAATCCATTGATGCCCCTTCCTCACCCACCAATGGCTCTGAAAAATTCGTGTCTTCCCGGATGCATTTGAGGGACGATTGTTTCCACGTGATCAATGAGATTAGGCCTAAAGGCTATGTACAACCAAAGATAAATTCAGGAAAATCAAGAGGTGACAACAACAACCAAGGAAGGGTTGCATTGCAGACCCGAAAATATGGATTTTGAATTTTTATTTTATCTGTTGTTTTATGACAGTTGACTTCATGGATCTTTGGAAAACATGTTTTATTTTGGATATATGAGTATTATTTTTGAAATAATTTCAAATTTCATAAGCTAAAATTGCCAAAAGTGAATATGTTGATGGGAGACACAAGGAGGTGTGTCTTACTTAACTAATGGTTATGTTATGATTGTTATGAACTAAAGGGAGTCATAAGGGGTCCCACCTACTAGTTATTATTTTTTTATGACCCTTATTAAAAGTATTACTCTTCCCCCTAACTAAAGTTAGTTGAGTCTTTTAATTAACCAATTCTAATGTGTTAAAAGCAAAAGGAAAGGGAGGAACAAGAGGAGGATAGAAAAAGAAGCATACTAAGGTTTTCTCTTTGAGTTTATGTTGAGATACTTTAGTTTTCTTTCATTCATTTATTCATCACAAGACTAATTCTCTTTTATGATAGCAAGGACTTATTGTAGACAACAATATTCAGGGCTGAATCACATCATTCAGACACTTGTTTTTTCAGAGGCGTTGATCTATCTTTGATAGTCTGTGTAGACTTGTCTATTTATGAATTAGTTTTCATGACTGACAAAGGATAATGTGCAGAGTCGAGTGGGCAACAATTTGTGGCAAGCTGATCCAGCTTTTAGAGTTTAGTTTTGGTTTTCTGTCAGAGGTCCTTTTGTATGTTCCATCGGGGATGTCTAAGTTTGACTTTGGTCCAAATTTTCTGCATGAGATTTTGTAAAGAAAATGACTCTTTGGTGAATTTGAATGAAATAAAGGATTGCTTTATGTCTCATCTGTCCTGATTATCATCTTGGTGACATTTCTTCTGTCTTTACATTCATTTCAACAACTGATATGTTCATAAAATTATATAAAAAGTGAATTTCCAACGAGTTTTTTGTTGATAAAATACTAGCCTAAGCACTCGTAATTAATACTTGTGGGCAATCCAAAAGCCCTGCCGAGAAGTTAAGGGAATACAATAACATCACTTATAAAGATGGTGAATCCATCAAGTGTTTCAACTTGCATTTCACTAAGTTGTACAATCAAATCCCTGAACTTATCCGCCCCCAGAACCTAGCCGCTTTCATGCATTACTACAATGCATTCCCGTCTCCCTACCATCATAGGCTTGAAGAAAAGGCCACTGATAATATCAGTTCCACTCTACATACTTGCTCAGAGTATGAAGAACAACTTGAATGAACTAGTCTTTCCCAGGGAGAATTAGTTGGACAGACATATATGTCCGCTCTCTTACAACTAATTCAATACATGAACAATCGCATGATAGCATTTGAGTGGAAGGGTACTGTCTCCCCTCTTACCCATGGAGCTTCATCCTCTTCTGCACCCCCCTTATGTTAATAACTCATTATTGTTAATGGAGAAGGCCTCCGCCCCAATTCGATTTGATGCGTGGGTATGCATAGTTACCACAACTTGTTAGGTTGATTGATTTTTTACAACAGTGGCAAATTGTTTGGTTGATACATAGTTACTGGTATTTGCACTAATGATTATTTAGATGATTAGTTGACATTGGTTACAAAGGCTTGATGTTGGTCACGCATGTCGCATTGCGTGTATGGTGTTTTGCAAAATGAAATAATGCACATGGTAACTGTGGTTTTTGTTTGGAGCCGAATGACTATTGAACCGGATGACTGTAGAGAATATATCCACTGCATCCTTATGTTTGTTCGATTGTATAAGACTGAGTTTGCACAACATAGTCGATTACGGTGTGACTAAATCGAAGAAACATTTTATTAAATCGATGGCTCAACACGATGGGTTGAGTTATTGCCGTGATTGTCTGTTTGTTGTGTTAAGTGGAATTGTTGCATCGTGGTGTTTTGTTGGCTGTGCACTGGGTATAACATAGATGGTTTAGGTTTTCACACTTAGGGATACCCACAAGGTTTTAAGCATGTTTTGTTGCAGCCTAATCATTTGTTAAGATGGGCTTGTTGTGAATACCTCGTCGGTTGGATAGGTGGCCCAACTTTTTACAGTCACATTAGATTGGGCTTGCACAATGATGGATTTACACTTGCATGATTAAATTATTTAGCGCATATCTTGTGTTTTTTTTTGTTTTTTTGTATCTAGGGGAATCGGTTACTACGATGGTATCTGGCTACCGCGTGGCACAGGGTCGAATCCCTGCCGGCTGCCTTATAACCCCTATGGAGAACTACACCGCCCGCAAGCCTGGCCTCCAAATAAGATGAGGTTTGAACTCGTGACCTGCTTAGCAACACAAACACCTTAACAGTACGTCCGCTGGACACTAGACCGCAGCCCTGCGGGCTGGCGCATATCTTGTGTTGGAATAATGGTTGTTGTCTGTTTAATTGTCAATTCGGGTTTTGGCAATTTCATCTTCATTATTGGGTGTCTGCCTATATATATTTTATGAATATCATTGCATTTAAAATGATAGACCCGATGGCAGTGATATTGTGACCTTATTGTTAATTTTGGAAACATGAATTAGAGTTTATTTGTTGATTGAGGTAATGTATGGGCAGTGGTTGATTATGATGGTTTACAGATTGGAAATGGGTATTGTTCAAAAATTGTATAAAATGCAAGGTATGTAAATGAAAGTAACAAAACCCCTTACAAATTGTGTAGAATACATACTTTCTTGTGGTGACAACAATAAGCAAGGAAGGGTTGCATCGCAAACCGGGAAAAATGCCTTTTGAATTTTTATTTTATCTGTTGTTTTATGACAATTGACTTCAGGGATCTGTGGACAACATATTTTATTTTGGATATATGAGTATTATTTTTGAAATAATTTCAAATTTCATGAGCTAAAATTTCCTAAAGTGAATATGTTGATGGGAGACACAAGGAGGTGTATTTTGCTTAACTAATGGTTATGTTATGATTGTTATGATCGTTATAAACTAAAGGGAGTCACAATGGGTCCCACCTACTAGTTATTATTTATTTATGACCATTATTATAATTATTACTCTCCCCCCTAACCAAAGTTAGTTGAGTCTTTTAATTAACTTAACTAATGAGTTGGTTCAACTACTTCAACCAATTCTAATTTGTTAAAAGCAAAAGGAAAGGGAGGATTAAGAGGAGAATAGAAGCAAAAGCATACTAATGTTTGCTCTTTGAGTTTATGTTGAGATAGTTTAGTTTTCATTCATTCATTTATTCATCACAAGCCTAATTCTCTTTTATTATAGTAGGGTCTTATTGTAGACAACAACATTCAGGGCTGAATCACATCATTCAGACACTTGTTTTTTCAAAGGTGTTGATCTATCTTTGATAGTCTGTGTAGACTTGTCTGTTTGTGAATTAGTTTTTATGAGTGACAAAGTCTATTGTGTAGATTCGAGTGGGCAGAAATCTATGGCAAGCTGATCCATATTTTAGAGTTCAGTTTTGGTTTTCTGTCAGAGGTCCTTTTGTATGTTCCATCGGGGATGTCTAAGTTTGATTTTGGTCCAAAATTTATGCATGAGATTATGTAAAGAAAATGAGTCTTTGGTGAATTTGAATGAAATAAAGGATTGATTTATGTCTCAACTGTCTTTATTATCATCTTGGTTACTTTTCTTCTATCTTCACATTCATTTCAGCAACTGATATGTTCAGAAAATTATATAAAAAGTGAATTTCCAGCAAGCTTTTTGTTGATAAAATACTATCCTAAGCACTCGTAATTAATACTTGTGAGTTAGGATGTTATTTTTGTTGGCTATAAACATAGGGTGATATTCCCGTCTATTTTTCTTTGGCCAAACAGAATCTGAAAATGCTTGAGTAAGATAATCTCATATCTTTTCCCCAACATTTATTTGGCAACCATACTGGGGAGATCCTTGATATCTCTCTTGTTAAATTTTATATTCGATTTTTCATCGATACATCTTTCTCTTTCTGATATTGATTCTTTGACTGTTTTGTTATTAATGATTGTTCCTGTTGCAAGGCAACCCAATCTTGAGCCCGGTCTCCAAGACCATACCAACATTGCTTTGAACTTGTTTCATACTATTTTAGACACTGCCAGGACCCGTGCTGAGCTTAACCGTTCTTGGGCAGCAATTGAATGAGATATTAGTGTTCAAGAACAATTGGAAGCTAGATTTAGGCAACCTAGAAATGAACAGTAACCTTTTGTTTCTTCAGTTTTGGCCTTTCTTTCATGTCCTTAGATTCTCGTGCTTCTAGAAGAAGAAGAGGCTTGTCACCTGAAATCAACCCTATTGCTAAAATAGGAAGAAGAAACATAGTGTTATCTATCCAACAAAGTGCTCTAAGGAGGACTTTATCTGATTCATCCAACTCGTCTTTCTTTCCCTCACCTATCACCCACAGGATGGCATCTAGTGGAGGCTCTGGTGGTACCAAAAGTGCTCCATCTTCTCAATCTTCATCATCATCAGTAATTGGTAGCTTATATAACCACCATATTCCTGTCCAATCTTCCACAAATCCGGCCAAAGTCATAAAAAAGTATCGACTTTTTCAGTTCGAAGAAGACGCCACAACCACACCGTGGAATGGGTCCTCCCCTCTTAACCTAGCACCTGCTACTCGTCCACTTCCAAAGTTTAAAGAGCACCTGCCTAAGCTTTCGGGGAATAATGTTGTTAGTACCAATGAACACCTAGTGGCATTTTCTACTGCTTGTCATAACATAGGGTCCAACGACAATGACACCTACATGAGCTTGTTCGTCAATTCCTTGGAAGGAAAGGTTGCAGCCGACTTCTTTGACCTTCCTCCTAACATCCTGTCTACTTAGGAGGAGTTAATCGATTGGTTCAGATCCACTTATGGTAAATCCAAAAGCCCTGCCAAGAAGTTAAGGGAATACAATAACGTCACATATAAAGATGGTGAATTCATCAAGCCTTTCAACTTGCGTTTCACTAAGTTGTATAATAAAATACCCGAACTTATCTGCCCCCAGAACCAAGCCGCTTTCATGCATTACTACAATGCATTGCCTTCTCCCTACCATCATAGGCTTGAAGAAAAGGATATCGATAATCTCGGTTCCGCTCTACATACTTGCTTAGAGTATGAAGAACAACTTGAACGAACTGGTCTTTCCCAGGGAGAATCAGTTAGACAGACATATATGCCCTCTCTCTTACATCTAGTTCAAGATATGAAAAATCATATGATAGAATTTGAGTGGAAGGGTACTATCTCCCCTCTTACCCTTACCCTTGGAGCTTCATCCTCTTCCACAACCCCCTTTAGAAATCCAGTTGAATTTTTTTTTTCAGCCTAAGGCTATCCTGCCTCGGAGTTGGTGTAAATTTTGCGAGGAACACCACTAAGAAACCACATGTGAGGTAAAGAAGAGTGCCAAAGATAAGATCTTTGGTAAAAGACCAGAAGCTACTATCGTTGTCCTAGATTTCACAGAGCTAGAAGATGTCATGGTCATCAATACTAGAAATAAAGCATATGTGTCTTAGGGAAAATTTGATTCTCCCCGCACTTCTTCAACACCAAGATCATCCTCAACCGCTGCTACGCCCCAGGTTCCTAAAAGTCCTGAGAGTCAAAGAGTCAGTCCCCTTCTTCCCTCTTCTAAATACAATATCTTGAATCAATTTGCCAACATAAAAGAAGATGCAACCCTCTTAGACGTGGTTGTCGTCCCTAAACAACAGATGCATATGAAACAATTCATGGAAGGAAAAGCTTCCATTGTAGCTAATCTTTCCAAAGAGGTAGACGAAGAGGATTCTTCTGTAAATAAAGTAGGTGTACATAACTACATATACCCTGTAAAAAACCCCCCTTTTTATATTTCTGTAAAGATCATGGATAAGATTTCCCATTGTTGCCTCATTTATGGTGGTTCAGGCCTAAGTGTCATGTCGAAGATTATTATGGAAGAGCTAGGCTTGTCTTGTACAAACGGAAATGCCAGAAGCATGCTCTCCTATAATAGTCTACAACAAGCAACCATAGGCAAGATTAAAGATGTAACCTTGGTTTTATGCGCTCATCCTGAGATAAGGACAACCCTCAACATTTAGGTTTTTGATATGGATGTAAGCAATTACTCAATTATCTTGGGGAGAGATTGACAATCCCTAACAGGTGGATACCTCTCATTGGTCGGGAGACATTTATCCATTCCTCGGGATGGTAAGAATATTATAGTCCTTAGAGGAGGAGTAATTTCACCCTACATAGAGAGTGTTCCACAATCTAGTGTAAACTATATCGAAGAAGACCTAGGAGTGTATTCCATCTTTACTGAAGAGGATAATATTCCTTTGGAAAGAATTGATTTAGATGATGATTTATGGCATATGCACTTTGATGGTTCACACTCTAAGGAAGGTAATGGGGCTTGTATTATCTTGGTTTCCCCTGTAGGGAAAATTCATAATCTGTCATACAGGTTGGAGTTTGCTTGTACAAACAATTCCACGGAATTCAAAGCTTTATTATTAGGCATTGAGAACGCCCTTAATCTTGGTTGTGGTGACCTTTCAGTTTTCGGAAATTATGAGCTTGTTGTGAACCTGATACGTAAGACATGCTCTCCTAGCGACAAGTTGATGCAACGATACTCCTAAATTGTTTGGGCACTTGTCTCGAACCTTCTATCTTTCAACATCACTCATTTTAAGAAGGAGTTGAATTCAATGGTTGATCGGTTAGCTGTCTTAGCAACCTCTCCTAATCATCAAATTTTATCTTACAGGCGTGATTGTGCTTTTCAATCTCTACATCGTCCATATATTCCTGACAATGAAAGATATTGGGAGGCCCTCCCTCATGATGAGAGAATTTGTGCTTTCATTCAAAATTAAACTCTTAAGCCCAAGGAGATTTATCGACAGAAAATAATGAGATTCCTGAGGGATTGACTCCTCTTGAGAGTTAATTTTCATTAAAAGTTGTAGGCAACAAGGAAAAATAGAAAGAAGAGGAGTTACAAAAGAAGGTGGTTGAAACCATCCTCCTGAACATTAGGACACCCGAATCTTCAACGGATGTTAAAATAAATGTCCAATGTTCTGTTAGAAAAGAGATGGGGTCCACCGAGCTACTCGGTGAATCTCAAAATATTTTTGCTTGGTCTTATGAGGATCTTCGTGTTTTGATCCTGGTCTTGTTCAACATGATATGAAACTAGCTAGGCAAAAACAAGAACTTGTTAACTTTGCACTGGAAGCACCCTTTCAAAGGGAGTTGAGAGATTTCTTAAGGGCTCGAACGTTTTTTTCAGTCCACTCTGAATGGGTTCCAAATCGAGTACCTGCTTCAAAGGTCACAAATCATACTAGAACCTCCATTAATCTTCGCACCTTCAGTTAGTCTATTATGAGAAATCCTTCTCCCCCCCTCTATACAAGAATGATTCTGCAACAGGTTGTAGAGTTACAATTGAAGCCCTTACTTGAGAGTTTGTTTGGTTACAATAAAATCAAGGTACAAAGGGAAAATGTTCACAAAACCACTCTAATTACAAATTGCGATACTATGTCTTACAACTGCCTGCCTTTTGACTTATTTGATGCAAGTACCACCTTTAAAGGGCCTATACACACGACTTTCAATGAATTGGTCAGTCTCCATGCTTATCTTGATGATTTAATAATGTGCGTCAAAGGGTTGATAATTACATCACAGTTTCAAGTGTTGGGTCCTTTCCAAATTACTTTTGTCTTGGACACTAACTCAAACATTTTAAAGGAATTATAGAGACAATCGTTTTCCTACAACACTAACAGTTTGCGCTTGAAGTATTGCGAGGGACCAACGTGAAGGGTTCTAATGCTAATTGGATTTTCTGTATACTAGTAGCCTAGCTATGCTTTCAATTTTTGTGCTTCTTTTCTATGCTTATAGTACCTTGATTTTTGCCTTCTAAGTTAAGTTTTCTTTCCTTGCTATTTTCAATTGAGTCTTTTACTACTGTTGTTTTAACTTCTGCATTATTACTTCTGTTGCGATTTTTGTCTTTATCATCTTTTAGTGTTTGTTCAAGATAGAATGTTGGATCAATTTTGCCACAATGACACTCCTACAAAGCATTGTTATCCGATGACACTCCTGCAAAGCATTGTTTCCTCCAAAGGGCCCCTTGAAATTTTTACATATTTCCATTGTTGTCTTACAAGGAATTGGTTATTTCCCGCTTCTTCTTGCCATTTCTTCATCCATTGAGATCTTAAGAGCAAGTCTATAAGTTTTCCTCCTTGAAAGTTAAGAGCATATTCCAGTTGAATGATTATGCATATAGTAGTAAAAACCCCTCATACTTAACAATTTTCATTAATTATTCCCAAATTCCCGGTCATCTTTCAATTAAATACGCACACTTCCCCCTGTTGCATAATCATCCGAGTTATATCTTCTTGACCTGTTGTTTTGGTCCACGAAACCATGAGTCATGAGTTCTAAATCTGTTAAAAAAAAATTTCCCTGTGGAGTCGCCTGTTTGTTGACGATTAAAAACGTCAACGAAGTTTCACCCGCAAAGTGTTGCTAAAGCCTATTATTATAAAAACTAATTAATACTAGTAGGTGGGACCCCCTTGAACTATTGAAGATCAGATCTGTTCATTTTTTATGTTGTGATGATGTGTGACACGACTTACATGGTTGATGAGATACTGTTGTTATTGGTTATGATTTGATCTTATGAAGTGTTCATTCCTTATGTTACTACAACCTTTGCTACTCATTAATATCGTTTCTATATGTTCTTATCGCACCTGCACAACAAACATGTTAGTGAAATTACATGTAGGCCAGTTTTGAGAAAGGCAAAATAATATAACAATTGCAAAGAAAAGGAATCTAATTCTGTGTTTTTACTTCTACATGCAAACAATTGAAAGGAAATGAGAAACAATTGCAAAGGGGAAGAAATTCAAGCTATCCTATATACTATATTACATGCATAAAAGGCTTAACGATTATTGCTAATTCCTAGCTAGCAAATTAAATGGTTATGCAATTGTGATTGCGTTATATGGTTAATACACATATGGTATGAAATGTTGGGGGTGCATTTGGCAAGGTAATAGTGCTAATGGTTATGTGAATTGTTATATGGAACTGGAATTATGTTATGGCATAAGTTAGAAAGGTGGCATGGTCTCGATACATGGGTTGATTGATGGCGTTAATGAAGATCTCGTTGGCATGTACTGATGAATTAATGTATTGTGGGTGGAGGCGATGTGCATTTACTGGACGTCACCTTTACCCCTCCTGTTAGTGGCCACCCTAGTCGGGCTATTGTTCGATCTTCTTGCTGTGGTTATGCTCCAAATTTTTAGCAGGGAGGAACCACTCGACCAGCTCTCGTTTTAAGTAATTCGATTACAAGTATGTCCTTTTTTTGGCCATTCGTGATTCTTCTCTGGTTATGAAATGATTACTGGCTTAGGTGTATTGGTTTGTGTTTTCCTAAGTGTCGCAATTGTGAGAAATTTTGTTCTTGAATGAAGAGTGGATGGTTCTTCCTATAGTAATATTGAATTCGTGGAAGTTATTCATCATCCTGGGTGGTAGCTCTCTGTTATCCCTACTGGTTTTGTTGGAGGGTTTTTGTTTTGTCTTGAGTGGATGGTTGTCTTCATGCATTTTTCACTAAACCCAGTCTTTGGATTTTATGGGGTTAGTAGTTTGAGGTCTCCTGCGTCACTGTGTTTTGTTCACTTGGTCATTGGTTGTTTCCACCACTAAGGGTCACAAAGTGTGTGTTCTGTTCTTAACTCGGCCCTGTCTTCACTTCGGTACTGTGGTAGTTTGAACGAAGAACACGAGGGTTATACCCTGCGTGCATTAAATAAAATTTCCAGGCCGAATGGGAGCCTCAAATTTTTTTTATGGTCCCCTGCCATGGATTGTTACCTCTCCACGAATGAATCATGGCTCTCTCTGTGTGCACACCCTTGGACTCGAAGGTTCCACCATTACGAGGATTTGGCTCCGTTCCCCTGGTGTTGGCTACAGAGTAGACCCTCAACCCTCCAGTCTGAAGTTTAATAGAGGAGACTGTCGTGCATGTCAAGTTGGTACGAGTTATTGTGGATTGAATGTATGGTCGGTTACTTTGAATACGGACTTGCCCAATTAGTCGTATGGCAGTCGTGTTGGTTTGTCATTTAGTTACTGCCTCTGTGATAATAATGATAAACCCTACATTTCCAATTGCACTTTCAAAGTACACAATCACTCTCCTTAAGTTGATAACTCAGTATTGTTAATGGAGAAGGCCTCTGCCCCGATTCAATTTGATGCATTGGTATGCATAGTTGCCACAACTTGTTAGGTTGATTGATTTTTTACAATAGTGGGGAATTGTTTAGTTGATACACAGTCACTGGTATTTGCACTAATGATTATTTGGATGATTAGCTGGCATTGGTTACAAAGGCTTGATTCTGGTCACGGATGTCACGTTGCATGTATGGTGTTTTGCAAAATGAAATAATGGGCATGTTAACTGTGGTTTTTCTTTGGGGCTGAATGACTATTGAACTGGATGACTGTAGAGAATATATCCACTGCACCCTTATGTTTGTTCGATTGTATAAGACTGAGTTTGCACAACATAGTCAATTACGGTGTGACTAAATCGAAGAGATATTATATTAAATTGATGGCTCAACACGATGGGTTGAGTTATTGCCGTGATTGTGTGTTTGTTGTGTTAAGTGGAAATGTTGCATTGTGGTTTTTTGTTGGTTGCGCACTGTGTATAACACAGATGGTTTGGGTTTTCACACTCAGGGATACACATAGGGTTTTAAGCATGTTTTGTTGCAGCCCGATCATTTGTTGAGACAGGCTTGTTGTTGATACCTCGTCGGTTGGATAGGTGGCCCAACTTTTTACAGTCAAATTAGATTGGGCTTGCACAATGATGGAGTTACACTTCCATGATTAAATTATTCAGTGCATATCTTGTGTTGGAATGGTTGTTGTTGTTGTCTGTTAAATTGTCAATTCGGGTTTTGGAAATTTGATCTTGACTATTGGGTGACTGCATATATATATTTAACGAATATCATTTCATTTAAAATGACAGACCCGATGGCAGTGATACTGTGACCTCATTGTTAATTTTGGAAACATGAATTGGAGTATATTTGTTGATTGAAGCAATGTATGGGCAGTGGTTGATTTTGATGGTTTACAGATTGGAAATGGGTACTGTTCAAAAATTGTATAAAATGCAAAGTATGTAAATGAAAGGAATAGAACCCCTTACAAATTGTGTGGAATACAGACTGTCTTGTGGTGGCACTGTGTTGGATATTTGATTATGAACAGTGAACTAGTCAATTGCACATAAATTGTTATTTGGTCAAAATGATTGATGGTTGACACATCTCTTTTCGCAAAATGTTTTATGGATCACTTAATTAATTTCATGAACAGTAAGCGCCTTTCCTCCCTTCCATGACTTCATTTTCGGCTAATTACAAATCCCATCACCTTCCCATTTCATTTTTTCACTCCCTGTTCTGAGATTGTTTACAATCAAGATAATTTCGGTGTTAAGGCAGTTGAAAGTGGCAGTGTCTTGTGTGGATTACAGTGATGTTTTATTGGTTTTATTTTCAGTTGATTGTTGTTGTCATTGAGCAGTGACCATGTCTTTTTGCCCCCTCATTATATCATATTTTCTCTCAATACAAACCCCTCACATATCCCAGAACCCTTTTTCACCCCCTGCTCATTGATTAACTGTAGAACAATTTGTATGGATTAGATTGCATGAGTCTGATACATTGCTGAGCCAAATCTATTTCATATTTTTAAGAGTTGTCATTTATGGTTATTTAAAAGACTATTTGCTAATCGATCACGCATACAGGATGAGTTTTTTCTGTCAAGGTAGCCATGTTCAAGGAAACAAAGGTAGAGGTAATTGGAACCAAGGCCCAAGAAGGCCCAGGTTCTCCATACATTTTGACGCTGATTCACAAGAGCTTGGCCAATTGTTTCATGCCGGATTCTTCAATTGGATTGGGCAGTGAATAGTCCAACCTAGGCCTGAAAGGCCTCCTTTCCAAGCCCCGCAAGCCCCCAGTATCCATGCACGTCCTCATGTCTCATTACAACCCGAGGTCCCTGAAAATGATGGATGATAAGAGATTGTCCACTCGACAGTCTCCCAACAATTAGCTGGCCCAACTTGTCCTTGCCTGCTCCTTCGCTTGTTAACCCCATTGCCCAATCTTCCCCTGACCACTCGCCAGTGAAATCCTCCCATACTAGCAATAGATTGAAAATTGAGGCCCACCATGCCCTTGATAAAGGAAAATCCACTGTTTCCCCTTCGTCACCCTCCAATGGGTCTGACAAATCCATGTCTTCCCAGATGCATTTGAGGGACAATTGTTCCCATGTGATCTGCGAGATTAGGCCTAAGGGCTCTGCACAACCAAAGGCAAATTCAGGAAAATCAAGAGGTGACAACAACAACCAAGGAAGGGTTGCATCGCAGACCGAGAAATTTGGCTTTTGAATTTTTATTTTATCTGTTGTTTTATGACAATTGACTTCAGGGATCTTTGGACAACATGTTTTATTTTGGATATATGAGTATTATTTTTGATATAATTTCAAATTTCATGAGATAAAATTGCCAAAAGTGAATATGTTGATGGGAGACACAAGGATGTGTGTTTTGCTTAACTAATGGTTATGATTGTTATGAACTAAAGGTAGTCACAAGGGGTCCCACCTACTAGTTATTATTTATTTATGACCCTTATTATAATTATTACTCTTCCCCCTAACTAAATTTAGTTGAGTCTTTTAATTAACTTAACTAATGAGTTGGTTCAACTACTTCAACCAATTCTAATTTGTTAAAAGAAAAAGGAAATGGAGGAACAAGAGGAGGATAGAAGCAGAAGCATACTAAGGTTTGCTCTTTGAGTTTATGTTGAGATAGTTTAGTTTTCATTCATTCATTTATTCATCACAAGCCAAATTCTCTTGTATGATAGCATGGTCTTATTGTAGAGAACAATATTCAAGGATGAATCACATCATTCAGACACTTGTTTTTTCAGAGGTGTTGAACTATCTTTGATAGTCTGTGTAGACTTGTTTGTTTGTGAATTAGTTTTCATGACTGACAAAGGCTATTGTGTAGAGTCGAGTGGGCAACAATCTGTGGCAAGTTGATCCAACTTTAGAGTTCAGTTTTGGTTTTCTGTCAGAGGTCCTTTTGTATGTTCCATCGGGGATGTCTAAAATTGACTTTGGTCCAAAGTTTCTGCATGAGATTTTGTAAAGAAAATGACTCTTTGGTGAATTTGAATGAAATAAAGGATTGCTTTATGTATGATCTGTCTTGATTATCATGTTGGTGACTTTTATTCTATCTTTACTTTCATTTCAGCAACTGATATGTTCAGAAAATTATATAAAAAATGAATTTCCAACGAGCTTTTTGTTGATAAAATACTAGCCTAAGCACTTGTAATTAATACTTGTGAGTTAGGATGTTATTTTTGTTGGCTATAAACAGAGGGTGATATTCCCTTCTATTTTTCTTTAGCCAAGAAAAATCTGAAAATGCTTGAGTAAGATCATCTCATATCTTTTCCTCAACACGTTGGGCTTCACAGAAGATACACAAGATAACTCAAGTATGATTGTAGGTTCCAGAGGTTCGTGTATGTTTAGAGGTCGAAGTTGAATATAATGGCTCAGTGCGTGAATCATGGGTATGGAAGACTTGCAAGAGCCATGAGCCTCCGAGCATGGTGAGGGAACATGTGACTGGCTAAGGAATGTGAAGCTTGCAAAGGAACACGAGAATGGGAAGCGAACCCCCAACAAGCTGGCTTTCCCAGCTATAAACTACATGCACCCAGGTTGACACATCTCTTCCTGAAGCTGCATGATCTCCACTTAACACTCGTTCCCCTTTTTCCCAAAAACTTAGGACAACACATCTTATGTCAACTTTAGCCTTTAGGAAAGAATAATATAATATTATCCTTTTAGAGGTAATCCCTCTAGCTTAGCCCCTATTCCTAGACACTTAGTCCCTTCCCTTACCCTACCTAGTGGAGCTTAGTCCCCCATAACTCTTTCTCCGTGGTTGGTCCACACACATCGATGTAATTTTATTAATCAATGAGTGTTTACAATACAAAAATAGGCTCACTAGCCTTAAGCATCTAGGCTCCCCGACCTAATAAACATATAAGTCTTCCAACTTATAAACACTTGGCTCACCAGCCTATAAACATAATCACAATTCTACAGGGGCTCGACCTTGGGGTGTTACAATCCCCTCCCCTTATTTTTTCATTGTCCTCAGTGCAACTTATTTACACAACAACAACAAGATTTCCAAAATCTTCAAAAAGATGTGGGTACTCTGCCCGCATAGCATCTTCATGCTCCCAAGTTGCGTCCTCGGGACCGTACCAGGTCCACTGGACTTTTACAAGCTCTATGGCTCAATTTCATAGCTGCTTGCTTTTTTGGTCCAGTATGCGCATCAGATGCACTTGAAAAGCGCTTTCTTGCTCCACCTGAATCACGTTCCAATCAGTAACATGAGTAACATCAGGTATATATTTCTTAAGCAATGAGACATGAAATACATTATGTATAGACATATATGCAGGAAATGCAAGCATATATGCTACTGGACCAATTGTCTATAGGATTTCAAATGGCCCACAAAGCGAGCTTCCAACTTTGAACAATTTCCCAACTTCAGGGAGCTTCTGTTGGCTTTCACTTTCAAGAATACATCATCCCCTACTTTAAATTCCCTGTGAGTTATGTTCTTATCAACATATCTTTTCTGCCTATCCTGGGAAACCTTCAAATTCTATTTAATCTTCAACATTTCCTCTTCCATTTCTTTGAGCAACTCTGGCCCAACCACTACCCTATCAGCTGGGTTGTCCCAACTTACTGGGGTGTTGCACTTTCTGCCATAAAGTGCTTCAAACAAGCTCATCTTCAGTGATGCTTGATACCCATTTTTGTAGGAAAATTCCACCAAGTGTAGATAATCTTCCCATTTATATGGTTTATCCATCACATACATCCTTAGCATGTCCTCTATCACTTGGTTCACCCTTTCTATTTTCCCATCCGACTCAAGATGATATGATGTGTTGAAGTTCAGATTTGTTCCGAACCCTTTCAATAGCCCCTTCCAAAACTTTGAGGTAAACTTTGGGTCTCCATCAGACACAATTGTCTTGGGTATGCCATGCAAGCATGATACTTCCCTCATATAAATATCAACAACATTAGCTGCCTTATGAGTAGTCTTCATAGGAATAAAATGGGCAGCTTTAGTAAGCTTGTCCACCACCAACATGATTGCATCATGTTGCTTGCTTGTTCTGGGAAATCATGTGATGAAATCCATTGTTACAACTTCCCATGTGATGAAATGGTTGTAGCAAACTTGTTGGGTGTCTATGCTCAACCTTTACCTTTTGTCATTCCAAGCATTTGGCAATAAAATCAACAACTTCCTTCTTCATGCCTGGCCAATAATATTGGCTCTTGACTGTTGAAATTGTTTTTTGATATCCTGGGTGTCTCGCGTAAGGTACATTGTGCATTTATTTTAAAATCGCACTCCTCAATTAAGGAGAATTGGGTACATAAACTATGTTTCTGTACAAGAGGATTCCATCAATTCCCAATTCATAATCTTCAACTTTCTGCTGCATTTCACCTTGCTACAATTTTGTTACCAATTCTATGTACT
>ML864894.1:0-20169 GCA_009831015.1 Picea engelmannii
TGTTTAAAGACTTTAGAGATAGTCACAAGAAAGAAATTCTAATGGTAAAATGAAGAAATATGTATTACATTTGATGATAAAACATATAAAAAACATTGCCAATGCACATACCACATGAATTCCTCAATAATAGCTGCAACTTTTCTTTTTATTTACTGTCAAAATGGTACACTAGCTTCAAGCCTTCTACTCTTTGATGTCCAACCCTTTTGTTGAATTCATTTGGTCTACATATTGATGAAAAACAAATTTCCTCATCTAAAGGGTCAAATCCTACCTCCTAGGAACTAATTACAAGATTCTCTCTAACCACACCAAAAGCTAGGGAGGTTAGAAACCAACTCCCTGTTTAGACTCAACTGACTTAGTTGACCTTTCCAAACATTAATTATCACAAAATTTACATGGAATGTATTTAACCATCATTATTACACTCAATTACATCAAGTAAACTCTCATCATGATAAATTACATCAAGAAATTTTGATTTTGACTCAAAAAACTCGAAATCGATCCTTTTTCTTAGAAGTGTAGCGTGGTCCTACAGAAGCATAGCGTGCAGGACAAAAGCGTAGCGTGGTCTAGGAAGAGCCCTTTGTGTAGATTTTATACATGTTTTTGCTGAAATAATGGTTGGAGGAGATATATATATGTGTAGAAGACTTGTAAACTTTGAAACCTGCCAAAATCCATCTCCATGGCTTCCAAAAATGAAACCTCCGAAGATGACTCCAGAAGCGCAGCGAGGGGTCCAAAAAGGTAGCAGAGACATGAAATTTGACTAGTTTTTTGATTTTTCCTTCAAAAAAATAAGCTGACCTGGCCGAGAAAGTAAATATTTGTGATTTAGAGGTCAAGGGATATCCAACCATTCAAAATTTTCATCATTTATATGCTATGAGAAAAAGTGCATCATGGCCACGCTGTGCTTCTGTACATCAAAAAACTGTCAAAATACCAAAAACTTCAAAATTTGCCAAAATTTCTCAAAATTCCT
The DNA here is from genome assembly GCA_009831015.1 of Picea engelmannii. NCBI lineage: Eukaryota > Viridiplantae > Streptophyta > Pinopsida > Pinales > Pinaceae > Picea > Picea engelmannii. The sequence goes on from ML864894.1 coordinate 998, forward strand.
TGAAATTTGTTTCTGGGAATCCTTATGTGATGGGTTTACACAATCAATGTTGCATCAACCAAGATATCAAGGCTATCTCTCCTCTTTATCTTCTTTAGGGTTTTCCTTAGCCTCTTTTTCATGTTTTTGACCCTAATTTTGCAAATCAGGTTCCTGGTGAAATAATGTCTTGCCATGTGTTTCTGTAGCTTAGTGTCTCTTTCGGCCCTCTTCAATAGCTTCTCCAAGTATTCATTTACTCTCCCAATCCAATACTCCTTGTATTTCTCAATCTCAACACTTATGGAGTGAACATAGTTTTTCTGTACTAGCTCCTTGTCTTCCACCAACTCTTCTAAACCAATCAAGTTTTTTCCTTTGTCCTTTACCTTGCTGGATGATGGACGACCACAAAATGAAGGGAGTAGTAATATACCTAGACACACTAACCAATGACCAAATTTTTATTTGAAAACCTATTGAAACCATAAAAATTTGACCTAAGACCCTATCAACAACTTGAAAGAGTAAATTTGATCACTGGTGACTGACAGGACTAACATATACTAACATACTCATTAATTCTTTCAAATTCTGTGCCTTATCCTGTATAGCATGTATCTTCTGGACAATCTCCTACAACTCCATATCTTTAGTTAGCTGCATCCAAACGCTTATTATTTCTGCATACAACTTAGCACATTCTACTTCCATACTCTTGATGTTCTCCATGCTTGTAGTGGCCATCTTTTCACGTTTCTCCCTTTCCTCTATGGGAGTGCTTGGTATGTGTCATTCCTCTAAGTTAGTGATATTTGTATGGAACCCTTGAATGGCTTCACTGAGTTTTTTCACCTATTCCTCCAATGGGACATCTTCCTCCCTTAACACTTTTGGAATAATGTTATAGACCCCCTCGACCGCCTATTTGACTCTCTCTGCCTTTTATGCTATTTGCAATGATTGTCCTATTTTTATTGTTGCAAGTTGTGTGGTCTCCAAAATTTTTCGCAACACGGTAATCTGTGCTTGAAAATACACATGCCTTTCCTCCTGTTTTCTTTCCATGCACTCAAAAGATTCATCTATTGCTTCTTTAACTTGGTTTTCAATCTCATCAAAGTCATCTTCTGTGAGGGATTGAAAAAATGGTTGCCTTACAACTTTACTTTTCTTGTGCTGTGTGGTTGCAGCTTTCCCCGTGTCTACATCTTTTCTCTTCTCTCTGTGTGTTGTATGGTCTTCCCTTTGTCATTTCCTTTTTCTTCTTCCTCTTCTCTACTTGATATTTATTCAATCTCTAGTCGTTGTGTCTCTGGTTTCTCAGTCTCTATTGATGGGATTTTCTAATCGTCAACCCACTCTTCCATAATGTGTCCCATCTCTTCCTCAATTAACCTGTACCATGTGGGAAACCATTCTTGATTTGGTTCCTTCTTAACTTACACATACATGTGATGGCGCACTTCCTTAAACTGCGCTATTGGCTTGTATGCTTTGACTACCTGTGGTGGTATGCATGGCATATTTTGAATGCTTGTCTGAATCATTTCCTTGTATATATAAAAAACAACATTGTTGTCTAGCTATCGCACTTTGTGTGTAGTATGCCATAAGTTATGATATATTGTGGCTAGGCATGGCTTATATTTTACTCCCAAAAACTACGTATCATCTGAATCCCTCCGTCCTGATAATGCAATTAGAATTAATATCCATGCGTAGTGAAATTCAGTCCCTTTATCTTGCGCCTCTTCACAATCAATCACAAACTGGTTGAGAAAAAATGTCACCTAGTTCATCTGTACTCCCTTTACACACTTCTCTGCGGTCTCTATTATTTTTGCTGGCACTTGGTCCCTCTTACTTCCTTAACAATTTACAAGATAATGCTTGTGTCAGGAACCTCACTATAGGGTCGCATATTATTGCTACCATAAATACCCTCTGTGTATGAAACTCAACAACATCTTCACGTAGACATTAATCTTTGCACTCCTCCCAAAGTGTGGTATATCAAATAGGTTCAGAATGATAAATTTCTACAAACTTGTTTCCCATATCTCTGGCTCTATTACAACCAACTTTGTCTCTGCACTGATGTACCTCCTCAAATACTTACTTGCTACCATCTCCAGAAATTTATTCTCATTCATGATATCATGGTTTGCATACCTTAAAATTGGTATTAATCCTAACATATGTTCCTCCATGATCATTTCAGGTGGGATTTCTGGCTCCAGAAGCTCATACTTAGATTCTTTCGACAATTTGACTAACTATGTTGTATCTTTCCTTAATGGTATGTAATCTCTTGGAAAGTTGGATGAGATTAGCTTTGACGCCGATGCTCCTGGTGTCTCTGCCTGTACCGGTACTATTGGTGGATTACTACACTATTTATTTAGTGCTGATGTTGATGTCACTGCTGCCCAAGGTGGTGCCATTGTTCTCTGCAAATCTTCTTTGTAACTAACTTCTTCATCTCTATTCTTCTTTCACTTGGCTCCACACTCTCTACTTTCGCTGGTCTCTCTGAAATGAAAATTACAATAACTTTTTCTCATTCGACCTTTCAACTGCTTTTATCCTTTAGTTTCCAGCTGTTTCTAAACTCATTCATGCTTGAAATTACAATTTAACCCATTTTCATTAGCATTCATTACTTTCCTTAATGCTTCATTAACTCTGTATCTTCAACGAATTATTCGTTATATTCTCCAATCCGTCAAAATATTCTTGCCGATATTCATTTATGGCTACGTGACGCCACTACTTCACCATCACGTTTTCTCTTTATTGCACATCTCGTCATAGATACTCCTAAATTATTTTCCCGCTTTCTTCATTTACTTCCGTTGCATTCCAATCTTCCCTCTTGCACGTGCATCATTCCTGTTTACTTCATATTTGTGACACTCTGTGGATTAACTATTTGAAAAATACTTCTATACTTCCTTCCAACCTTCTGTCTCTTACTTCAAACACTTTTGATTGCTTTTTCTTCGTTTGTTTACTTTTTCTTTCTTTTTCTACCTACATTATAATACACTATGGTACACTTTCTGTGTAGGTTAGACTAGTGCGTGGAAGCACGACTGTCCCTGTAAAGTTTCAACCTACTTTCGTTAACCAATCCTTCCATAACTTCTCCATCTAACTTCTCACATGATCGAAACCTAGTTCTGTAATGAACCTTATCACATATGGTCCTAACCAATGCATCTAGAGCTTCCCTGGGTGCTACATAAACTTGCTTTCATAAAGTAACACTAAGTCTCCTTTTTGAAATTGCTTCTACTTGATATGTCTATCAGTCCAATCTTTCTCACATGATTTCTATACCTGCTGATGGAAACCTGTGATGAAATGGTCTTCTTCTAATTCCATAAGTTATGAAAATCTCTTTTCTACTGTGTCTAAATCTGTAAGCTCCACCATCACAACAATGCCCAAAATTGGTACAATAAAATCCATCGACATAACAACTTCTTCTCCATACGTAAAACTAAATGGAGTTTATCCCATCATCTTCTTTCCTTTGGTCCTAAATTACCATAACACTATTGAATCTTCAAGTCCCAGTCATCTCGACTTACGTTGCAAACCTTTGTCAATGCATGTTCCAAAATATTATTGTAGGCTTCTGCTGCGCCATTTTCCTTGGGATGGTATGTTATAATATTATGATGATGGATCTGAAATTCCTCTATTAATGATGCAATCATCTTGTTCTGAAAGTGAGTTCCCTGACCACTCATAAGTACTCTTGGGCATCCAAATCTGGTGACTACATTTTCAAACAAAAATTGCACAACTATCTCTGCGCTGTAGTCTCTGACTAGCTCTGCCTCGACCCATCTAGTTAAGTAGTTAATCATAGTAAGAATATACCTAGCTCCCGACTTCTTAGCTGGAGGATTAATCAACCCAACAAATTCCACTACCCATTTATCAAATATTGTAACGTCACTTGTGGAACCAAGGGAATTTCATCTCTCCTAGAAGGTTTCCCAAGTCTCTGGAAAATGTTGCAACTCGGATAGAATTTTTTGGCATCTTTATGAAAGGTAGGCCACCATAATACTACACATAGAATCTTCTGGGCTATTTCTTTTTCTACGTAGTGACCTCCTGCAACCCTTTCACGTGCCTTAGAAAGTACCATGTTTCTTTTATTCTCCAATACACAACATCGAAGAATACCGTCTGCACCTAACTTGTACAGATTTCCTGCAATCAATTGGTAGTCTGCTTCCTTCAATACAATTTTCTTCTTCTACACCATTGTGAAATATTATGGGCTACTAATGTGCTAAAAAATGAACTATTTTTGCAAAAAAAACATCCACCATCTGAATTGCAAATAAGCGTGCATTTGGTAAACTGTCATCCAAGTTCCCTGCATCTTCTCGAGACAATATGCGTGACAAGTGCTCTGGTCTTGAGTTAAATTTTCCTAGTTTCATTATCAACTCAAAGTCGTATTCATGAAACAACAGTATCCACCTTCATATTCTCCCCCCCAACACTAGTTTGTTCACTAAGTATCTCAATGAAAAATGGTCTGTATACATTTTGAAATGAGATCCAAGTAGGTAATATCTGAACTTCTGCAAGGAATATACCATCACCAAACATTCTCATTCTGTCGTAGTATAGTTCTACCATGTAGATGATAACTTCCTATCGACGAATGCAATCAAGTGGTCCAACTCTCCACCCAATTGTGCCAAAATTGCTCCCAATGATATTGATGATGCATCCACAGGTACATGAAATTCCTTGCTCCAGTATGGAAAAAATAAAATCGACGCAGTGACCATATTATATTTCAGTGTGTCCAGACTCTTTTGACATTCATCATTCCAATGATACTTAACTTCCTTATTCAACAACTTGTCCATAGGGGTTGTGATCTATGCATATCCTTTGATGAAATTTCTATAATATCCTGTATGACCCAGTGTGGACTTCAACTGTTGGACTGAAGTTGGTGGTGGAAAATAAACGATCACGACTATGTTTGAAGGGTCCATTAGAAATCCCTATTTACACACCACATGGCCCAACAAGATTCCAAAAGGTTCACAAAATATGGATTTCTTCATATTCAGTGAGATTTGGTATTGCCTACACTTATTTAACATTAAGAGAAAAATTTCAATATGATCTTTTAATAGACTAAATACTATCCAATCATCTAAATACACTTCTAAGAACTTATGAATAAACTCTTTGAAGGATGCAACAACTACTGTGGAAAATCTCATTGGTGCATTCTTCAACCCAAATGGAATAACTGTGTACTAAAAACAAGCCCATTCTGTCGCAAAGGTGATCTTATATCGATCTTCTTGCATAATCCTGATCTTGTGGTATCCTAAGAATCCATTTGTAAAAGAGTAAGCCTCTTTACCCTCTACATTCTCTAATACTTCATCTGTAAAATCCATAGGGAAAGGATCGTGTAAAAATGCATCGTTAAACTTTCTCAGATCAACGCATATCCTAATTCCTCTTGTTTTCTTGTCTTGGACTACCATTGAGCTGATCCACTCTGATTCTTCAACAATTTATATAATTCCAACCTCTAGCATTATGTCTATGTCTAATTTTACCTTCTCCTTATATTTCAGGTTCATTCTATAGGGTCTCTTCTTCATAGGTTTGGCAGCTGGTTTCAACATAATCGTCATTTCTCCTAATTCTCCAGTGATTCCTTTCATCTCCAAGAACATTGTTGGAAACATATCCTAGTAGTCGTGTAGTAAGTCAAAAATATTCTCAACTGTTTCCTTGCTCTAGTTGTCTCATATGTTCATGAACTTAGGCTTTTCTTCTGTACCAATGTTTACTTTAAGTGTCCTTAAGGGCTTGGCGTATACTGCAGATTCAATTTATGATCCTTCTACAACACATTCCCCTTTAGTGTCTGATATCTACAAATTCCTTGGGTCTTCCTTGTCATGGACTTCTTCTGTGACATTATAGCAATGCAAGACCTCTTCAACTGTCGCAATGACTCTAAGCATAATATACAAAGGTATCGATCCCAACAAGTCCTCTGATGCAAAAATATTATTTTTGAGGACCTACAAGGCTGAGTCAATCACATGATTATTATTTTCAAAATTGAATGTTACCTTGAAGTCCCTGGTCAATTCTTTCCAATTTCTTGTCCCTCTACGCACTTCTAGTTCGGTGTACCAATTCTTGGGAATTGCGTCTAGAGTATGCACAAATAAGTGAGTCCATTCTTGTCTTGGTACCGATCTCCACTGCGCAATACACTTTGTAACATGATATTCTATACAACTTAATCCACTATACTTTTGCATGATATTTTCATTCTCTATCCCAAATCTGACTTGTAATAACTTTTTTCACTGTTTCCAGTTTCTTATACAATCCTTGTGCACAACCCACCATTTCACTAAAGTCACTTTCAGTGCAACATATAAGGCCAAGAGTCTCTGCTGATATAGAATCCACATTTCAAACTCATTGATAAAATATTCTATAGCTGTTAGTCCACTATACCTTGGAGGTTCGACTATTTCGGTTCCAATCCATCTCAATGCACGAGTAATTCGAGCACACTTCCTTGTCGATACTTCATGAAGTCTTTGTTTCCAATTATCCAGAGCCTCTTTCGAGTCTGATATGCATGAGATGATACTCCTCCAACTAAGTATGCCTTCAGATGTAGAATTGACATAGTCATCCATTTGCATAGTCATATTATATATATTATCAATCTATTTTCTCTTTGCTGGTTCTACATACCTTTTTCCTTCCATGGGGTCTAACGATGCTATCACCTTTAAGTATTCCACTTCGAATACCATATGCCTCTTCTTTAGGTCAATGATTGTGTGATTATCAAACTCCCAATCAAGTCCTAACAATGTTGGATATGGTGTATTGGCCTCTACTATGTCGATCACTTCAAAGTATGCTACACTACACACTCCATCAATATTGACATTTATTCTTGTTAACCTTCCAACTTGAACGATCTTATGTTGGTTCACTAGTCTCAACTAGATAGGAGACCAAATCAACTTCGACTGGCCCATCATCTCCCAAGTCTGTCTCGGTATAACATTTACATCAGACCTCAGATCCATAATTATATTGTCCATTTCGTAAGATCCTATCTACACATTGAGCATGAACTCCCTATTTGTTCACTTCTTACTGTGAACCTAGTTAACTTCTCTATGTACTACATGTTTCTCTTTTTCTTGGGCACAATGGTCAATCATTTCATGCCGAATACTCAATGTAGATTCATCCTTAATTAAATATAAGAAACTTCTTAAAAATATCTTCAAATTAATTACCTTATCAGTTTGTTTCTCAGATTGATCATAGACTAGAGGCATATCATATACTAGTGGTTTATCATATAATGGTGGCATGCTCAAAGTTGATGCTATCCATTATGCTCCCATCAATTCTTTTCTTTCTTCCTGGTAAGTCTCTTTTTCTTTCCTTGCATCAAATAATGGTAATAGATTTGCTTCTTTCCTTACCCACTGGTGAATTCTATTCCCTTGATCTGCCACGTCCGCTTTGGTTCTTGTTCCTCCATGCATAACTGCTGCTATTCTAGGCTGATTGTCGTGATCCTCAACTGCTATCATCTGTATGTTCTGGTTCTGGTTCCCTCGAGCCTAACATTCTTCTATCAATCGAGGATAATACTCTGTCCCATGATCCAATGCTCTATAATATGTGCATGTCGTGTAAGGATTTGGGTAGTCTCTCGCTAAATGTCCCAGTTTATTGTAATTATAACAAATGATTGGTCCTCTTCCTCCTCTACCAAATCCTCCTCGTCCTTGGCCTCGTCCTTGGCCTCTTCTGAATCCTCCTCATCCACCATGATTAAATCTTGTCAGAGTATTATACTGTGGAAATATTGCTTCTGCTATGGCATTTTCTTCTTGGATTCTATATGCATTTGCAGTGTGCTCTCTCATTAAGTGGAATGCATGAAAATCCTTATCATCATGTCCTACAGACTTGCAAAAATTACAAAAAAAATTCCTGGGCGTACTCTGGTACTTATGCAATAATGGATAAGTATTCATATGATATCCCCATGTCTTGCATATTTCACAATACCCCACTCCTCCTACCAATGGGTTCAGTGCCCTTGTAGCCATATACTGCACAAATGATGGGCATTCATATTTACAATGGTCTTTTGTATTACATGTAATACACCAAACATTTTCATGCTTTTCCTTTCCCTTCATCAGTTATGACAACTAAATCGTTAGCACAACTAGTTGTGACTGAACCTATTCCATCCCTGCGCCATCTCCTATAGGAGATTCTTCTAAATTCATTGTAATTTCTAATGCTTCTGACTACAACATGACCTTCTTCTATGTGAGAGGACAAAAAATGTGCAACAATAGACCTGCAATAAACCATTCTCTATGTTGTTCATTAGGAATTTGGAATGTTAATATACCCATCACATATTTAAACCTATGATCATGATCCCAAACTTTCTTAGTCTGTATTTGCTTAATTTCTTTCATCTCTGTGATGTACTACAACTCAGATTTCGGATTCCAAAATTCCTTTAATAAGGCTTGTCCAATTTTTGTCGATGTCATTGGTTTTCCTACCAGTGTAGTAGTCTAATAGTTCATGTACCATAATAGTGCACAACCTATAAACATCATTGCTAACTAGGCAATATTTGTTTCCTAATCTTGGACAGTCTTCACAGTCCATATTGTCTCACATACAAATAGATGATGCTCTGGGTCTTCCGACTCCGCTCCCTAGAATTCAAGCATTCTTAATGTATTATGTATTCCAGCCATTATATTCTATGTAGTGTTTACCTTCGGTGATGGTGACTGACTCTGTCTTGCTTCTCTACTTCCACTATTCCAACTGATCTTATAAATTCCTCCACTAACTACAATTGCTCTTGACAAATTTCTGGTTTATTTTTCATATCTTGGTGATGCACACGGGGTCATGGGTTTGACATAGATTCCGATTTGAGATGGACTTCCTTCTTCAAATAGACTGCACTAAGGATCATTTTCTTTCTCTTTCCTTTCTATGTATGGTGTGATCTAAATCACTATGCAGGGGTCTATTTTCTCAAACGATCCATGATGGTCTTCTCTCTTAGCCACAATCTCCTTCTTACTGTACCTAAACCTTTTCCCACAATGCAATACTCCAATCTCTTCATTTGATTCACTGTCTTCCTCTCTTAGCATCCTCAATCCATTCGATCCTTATTCATCCTTTTCATCTCTTTCCACTCTCAAATAATCCTTTGGTCATCCCCCAACCCCCCTATGTGCACGAAGGCACCTAGAAATCAGATTCCATATTCATAACATTCTTGTTGCACAACAACATCTTTATCTAGGTATACATTGCGTTCATACATCTTCCGCATGGAACCTTGAAGAATTCCCTCTCCGCAACACTATAAGACTGGGTAGAATCAATTGCAAATTCTATAATGTAACCTCGTATAATATTCAACCAAAAATAAATTGTGCAAGAAACTTTATTACTTAATGAATTCAACTGTTTGATCAATTCAAGAGTCCAATTTCTTGGAGCCTCATCTCAAAATCTTCCAACATTCTCCACTAGCGTTTCTAACCATTCAGACAAAATTATTAGAAAATCACTAAAGAAGATTTCATGAAGATCTGTAAACACATTCCTTTGCAACCATTGTTCATCACTGAGCCATGTATTCCTATTATGTTCTCTGAAAAATTCTCGATCCTTCTGATAATATTGAGAGGGGGGTGAATCAATATCAAGTAAATTTTTTTTTTTTTTCAACTTATACTTCAACCAAATTATATATTCGATTATATCCAATGAGAAATGAACAATAGTATAAGAGTTACACCAATACACCAAAATAAAACATGCACAATATATGAGAAATAATCAATAGTTATTGTTTAAGGGAAGTAATGACTTCCAAAGGTATCTACAGCTTCCAAATATAAAGGGAGGGATAAACCTCCAAAAGGAAGATACAATCCTCCAATATAAAGAGAGGGTTTACCTCTCCATCCTTTCCCCTTCCTTCCACCCAAGAATATATGAGAGATAATAAAACTTTACATTAAATTATCACCATCGACCAACCATCACATAGAACCTGATAATGCTTCCTGAGACTTCTTCAACTTCTGCAATTCTTCACTTCTTGGAATGCTTTGATCCCATAGATAATATTACTCAATGTATTCTCGGAAATTCCTCCAAGTTTCACTCCTTGAATCCTCCCAGAAAAGAAGTTATAGAGAAAATGGTAGACCTTATTCAATTCTGGTTTATTCAGGAGAGCGAACTTGTACGACATGCCCCACGCTCAATTTGTAACATCATATTCTGAAATTTGTACACAGGAAACTACAACCCGTAATATTTCTAATGAAATTGGTCTCACTTCATTTGGATTCTCTATGAATATGTTATGACTGTTTTACCTGGAACACCTATTTATGACTAGCTTCAGGACTAGTCAAAAACTCTATCTTCCACAGAGTGTATCTCCAAAATTATAGTGAACAAAGAGATAATTTTTTTACCATAGGTACCTAGATAGGTCTTCTCAACAACCTAAAAATTTCACCATCTGAATCGTTCTAGAAACAAAGTTATAGTGAAAATGGTAAGATGACCTGTAAATAACATACCTTAGAACACATCACCAAAATACTTCATCCTCCCTTGAAATTCAGACTTCTTTACTTCAAATTTCCTCTGAAATTTGACTTATATCTCCTTGTTCATTAACAATCTTGTGTGTGTTAAAAAATGAATGTATAATGAGGTATTTATACCATTTATGTCACTTCCTTTTAACATTAGGGCCGACATGTAGTTTCTACTTCAATTCACATTGTCATCATAAAAAATTCAATTCTCCTCAATTGTGAGGATCCACATGACGTGCCAAATACCACTGGAAACAACATGACTTATACTATCCATCCATGGGTGTTTTACCTTCATGTGTAATTTCCTTCATGTCTATCTACTTCGATCAACTGTTGTGTCCAAAAGCCAATGGCTAGGGTTGGCATCAATGACTACAACCAATGACTAGGGTTGACATCAATGACAACAATCAATCTTCCAACAATCTCCTCCTTTGTCATTGATGACAAAACTCATGCTCCCTCTGTCATCATGATACTAATTTATATCCCCCTTTGACATCAATGGCAAAGGGTGGGGCTGCTCCCCCTGAGTTCAATGGCATAAGGTGACCTTCTTTGGGGTTTCTCCCCCTGAACATGTGGCACTCAATAATACTTCATCCTTATTTTTGGTCTTTGGGAATTTTTCTTCCTTGGGATCCTTTTGTGTGGCTTATGTCTTCTCTCTCTTCTTCATGTCTAGGATGTATATGTTGTTCGATATTCTTGTTGTAGTTGCAACTAATCTTCCTAAGTTATTTTCTCTAATTTTACATTTTCGGGAGTCAAACATAAGAGTGTATCCTTGATCACATATTTTTCTGACACTGAGGAGATTATGCTTCAGATATTCAACCAATAGGACTTTTCTTGCTTTTACATTTTCACTTCCAAGCTTTACAATTCCTTTTCCAAGTATTTTGGTAGATAAGTCATCTCCAAATGCAACATTTTCACCCTTTTTCTTCAAGCTGACAAATTTTTTTTGATCTCCGGTCATATGAGATGAGCACCCACTGTCTATGAACCATTCATCTTCTTCTTTGCATTCTTTAGCGACCAATGATATTCGACAATTTTCATTGTGTGGATTTTCTTTCCTTTTCCATGTTGTAGTTGGTATAGGGACATTTGGCATAGGATTATATTCCTTCATCTCTCTGCAATCTCGTGCTTTGTGACCAATATTATTGCACTTGTAGCATACAATATTTTGATCCATTAATGGGTCAAATGGATTATAATGTTTGTTGATAGGTCTGAGAACATTTCCATATCTACTATTTGCACCATTCATGTATCCTGCATAGTTATTCCTTTCATTGATTTTACAATTGATTGCCCTGTGTCCAAAATTTCCACAAGTATAACAATGTCCAAGATAGAAATTTTGATACCTAGGAGTAAGTGATCTTCTTTTTGGTGTAGTCCATCTGGGTTCACGATCTATTATTTTGTAGTTTCCTTCATAATTATTGCTTTCATACCTGGTGGGAGATGATCTTCTTGATGTCTCATTCCTTCTGAATTCTAGTCATATCTTGTTGTTTGGAGATATTTGACTGCTTCGGATCTCATCTAATTTTTCAGTGTTTTTTTTGAACTTCTTCAACTTTTTTATTGTCAATAGTAGCTCCCCTTTTGTGCGATCCAATTCTTCTTTCAATTTCTCATAATATTTTAATTGTTCCTTCAAGCTACCAATGGTATTTTCAAGCCTGTTTGTCCACAATATGATCACTAGATTCATGTTTCATGCATTCAGGGTTGAGCTCTGTTGGTTTCAACTTCTCTGCTATCTCTGAGGTGTCCAATAATGGTGGAAAATATGGCTGAAGGAGAGCCATGCTGAAGACTGGATGCAGGCCAAGGAAAGGGGGAATGTTGAGCTCAAAAGAATTGTCACCCACAACCTTGGTGATGGTGTATGACCCATAACAGAGTGGGCAAAGCTTCTGGTGGGGTCATGTAAGGCGTTCTTTCTGCAAGTGCAACCAAACTTTGTCTTCTACCTGAAAAATATGTGGCACCCGATGTTGATCATGGCACTGCTTATACTTGGCATTAGACTTCTATAGAATATACTGAACCTATTGGCAGATGTGTTGTATCCGCTCAATAAACCAGGTGGATTTGTCAACTTTTGGTGGAGTAGGGGATGAGTCGGCTGAGGTGGTCACTAGGGGTAGTGAAACATCCATGGGGCCCAATGGTTGGAATCCCAACCCCACCTGAAAGGGGCTATGGCTAGTTGAGATATGCATGGATCAATTGTAGCTATGATGGACATAGGGAAGACTCTCATCCCATGTGTGAGGGATTTTGAATTGTATATGCGCAGGATATGTACAATCATCCGATTGACGACCTCAGTTTGGCCATCTGTCTAGGGGTGGAAGGAAGTGGATTTGGTGAGCTTGGTATCCAATAGTGACCAGAGTCTCAATCAGAATGTGTTGAGGAACCAACTGTCATGGTATGAGATAATGGTTTGTGGGATCCCAAAATGTACCCTTACTCGTTCAAAGAATATCTTGGTAGTGTCTTCTGCTGTGATGTTCTTCTTGCAGGCGGCTAGAATCGCCATCTTGGACAAGCGATCAAAAACCAAAAAAACACAGTCGTTTCCCCTCTTGGTGGATGGGAGGCTTGACATGTAGTCCATTGAGATGGATTCCCACAGCCTGTCAGGAGTAGGAAGAGGGGTGTACATGCCCTGTTTCTTAGTGGTCGATTTGGGAATAGCGTAGGCATTGCAGAACCTGATATACTTGCCAGCGTCTTGTAGAAGTTTCATCCAATATAAATGTTTATGCAGCACTGCCACTGTCTTTTCGATGCCAAAGTGTCTTTCCACCCTAATGTAGTGAGCTTCCCAAATGAGCTTCTCGCGCTTGCTTGATGGAACACAAAGATGGACCAGATGACAAAAAAACCCGTATTGAATATGGAAATTAATGACCACTGAGTTCGCGACCAACATTTGGTAGGTGGTGGAGAAGTTAGGGTCCATTTCATAGAGGTGGGGCCATCCAGAGGTCTCATGGCCACAATAGTCTAGCACTGTGGTGATTGCCGTGACTGGAGTTCGGTTGAGGCAATCAACAACTTGGTTGGTACTTCCTGTTTTATATTTGATGTTGAGGTGGAACTCCTATAAGTATGTGGACCACTTCTGATGGAGGTCATTCTGCAAATTTCCTTGGGTCTGCATGAACTGTAGCAGGTTGTGATCACAGTGGATGAATGTCTCCTTCCCAATAATGTAATGCCTCCACTGGCGGTAGAATTTCACAATGGATTACATTTCTTTGTCATAATTAGGGTACTTACAGACAACATATGATAGTGTATAACTATGATAGGCCACGGGGTGGCCGTGTTGAGTGAGAACGACACCCACAACATAGTCTGAAGCATCTGTCTCGATCTTAAAGGGATGTTGCAAGTTTGATAATGAAAGTACTGGGGATGAGCACAAACGATTCTTCAAGCCATCGAAGGTTTTTTGTTGGGACAAACCCCACACAAATTTTTATTTACCGCCACCCCTAGTTACTTGGCCGAGGGCCTATGCGATATGAGAGAACCCCAACATGAACCTGCGATAGAAATTGGTGAGGCCCAAGAAGCTTCAAAGTTCAGTGAGTGTGGTTGGGGATGGCTAGTCACGGATGACCTATATCTTGGCTAGATCCACATGCACACCATGCCGATCAATGATGTAGCCTAAGTAATAGATCTTGTCCATGTCGAAGGAACATTTTTCCAAGTTTTCATGTAGTCTGTGTTGCCGTAGGGTGTGTAGGACTTTCTAAATATGCTGCAAGGGTTCCACCCAAGTATTTCTGTAGATGAGGATGTCATCCAGATACACCACTACAAAAGTATTGGTCAAAGGTCGTAGGATATAGTCCATCATCCTCATAATAATTGCTGGAGCATTTATCAAACCAAAGGGCATGACCAACCATTTAAAAAGACCTTCTTTTGACTTGAAGGAGGTCTTCCATACATTTTTTTGTTCTATTGGGACCTGGTGGTATCCAGACTTCAAGTCAATCTTACTGAAGTATTTGGCCCCCATGAGCTGATCAAGGAGGTCATCGATTCGGGGAATCGAGTACTGGTTCCAGACTGTGATTTTATTTAGGGCCTGATAATCAATGCAGAGTCGCCAGGTCCCATCTTTCTTCTGCACCAACACGATTGGGATCCCACAAGGCGACGAGTTGGGACGTATGTGCCCCTTGTGGAGTAGTTCTTAGATCTGTCTCTTGATCTCCTTGTTTTATAACAGAGAGCGGAGGTAGAATGACCCATTGGGTAGCAGTGCAATTGGGGTTAGATAGATGGGATGCTTGACTTGACAGTGCAGAGGTAATCTATTAGGAGAGGAGAAGATATCTGAGTATTCTTCCACAACCTTATCCACTTGATTGACAGGTAAAATTGGTGATGGTTTTGATTCAAGAAGTAAATTGTTTCATATAAGGGTCGTAATGAAACATACTAAGATTGATACATTGATAGATAGTGGATCTCAATCTAACTTAGTTTCATAAGAAGTGGTTAAGAATTGGGATTAAAGACTAAGATGCATCATAAACCCTATTCACTAAATTGGATAAGCAAAGATCACAAATTTCCCATAACAAAGCAATGTATCATAAAATTTGCAATTACATCTAAGTATGTGGATGAAGTAATATGTGATGTGGTGCCACTAGAAACATGTGGAATGGTCTTAGGAAGCCCTTATTTATATGATCACAAAGAAATATTCTATAGGGAACATAATCAATATCACTTAACTAAATAAGGGACATAATATGTTGTACATGCTCATCACATAAAATCAAAGCAATCTCTTCTAAGAATGGAACAATTAAAGAAGGGAGCTTATGCAAGAAATACGCCTATAATTGTGCCAAGTAAAGTAGTTGATATTAAGAATGAACATGAGATGGTTGTAGAATGGAAGTTTAATGATACTTCACTTTAAGATAAGTTAATTTCATATTAGCCCATCAAACATATTGGTTCAGTTTCAATCATATTTTTGATGTTATCACTGCTAATGTTTTCAACATGGATGGTAGTGAATTCAGTAAGATGTGAACGAGTTCAAATGGCTAACAATATGATTTTAGTTTTCATGGTTATTATGCAATTGATTATGATGTGACAGGTGCACAGGACAAAGTTTACAGACAAACGACAAGTGGGGAGGCCTATCTCACACTTGATGACTAATTAATACCGTTTTGGAGGACCAAAGGTCTTAGTTGATCCAAAATGGATCCAGGAAGGCCAAAATTTTGAAGTTCTCAGAATTGTATCAAACCAACGCCATTTCATAGGGCTCATTGGGTCGATTCTGACCATATATATATATATATATATATATATATATATATATATTTTTCGAAAATGGACACCGTGTGCGAAAGTTATCATGTTCTGAAATTTTCCCCAAATAGGCAAAAAGTCAAAGGTCAAAGTCAACTAGTCAAAGGCCATACAACTGATGTGGCAGATGAAGGAAGCAATATATCACGATGAAATTAGTAGTACGTCATGTTGACATCAACATGACATGTAGAAGCACCAGGACGTGCCACATGTCATTCATTTTTGGCGTTTTCGAGTTGAGTTGGAATGGTACGAAAGTGACACATGGCACTGTACGAAAGTGACATGTTGCACTATACGGAGGTGACAAATGGATGTACGAAAAATGATGTGGAACTTTATGGATGATGACATGGCACTGTACATATGATGATGTGGCACTGCACTAACGATGACATGGAACCATACAGATGATGATGTGGCACTTTATAGACAATGACATGGAACTGTATGGATGATGACATGGCATTATATGGATGATGAAGTGGCAAATGACTGGGCATGCTAACATGGAAGTACAAATGCTGACATGGAAGCTGATTGGGTAGGCTGAAATGGCTTGAGCCAATGACGAGGTGACACATGGCCCAATGAGGAGGTGCCATGTGGCACCTTCTAGAAGGTCAAAGTGGTTTGGCGATTTTCACCAAATCTGGCAGGAATACTCCAAATTTTGTGAAATCCCGCTAAGTTTGGCTTACTGTCGCTAAATTTGGCGGATTCTGGCTTATTTAGTCGGGCACAAAAATCATGAAAAAGGAGTTTTTTTGGCACACAGTTCGATATTGTATGAACTGTACAGATCTGACAGGGTGCAACATTGGGATTTTCTTCGAGGGGAGGTCTCGAGTGCCTGTTCAGAAGCAGGTTGACTTTATACTCAAAAGTTGTAGAATTTTGGGGGGAGTCTGAATATGGATTCTATTTTTGCATCCGAGTAGCTGGACATAAAGGTGCCTCCAGATCCCAAGATGTCAAGCCAAGAATAGCTGAGTTCATACTCAAAAGTCTCATAATTACTTATTATAGCCATTGGTGATATATGTTTATGTCCACAAGTTGCATATCTGAAAGGTGGTTTCAGGAGATGTTATGTAAGCCTTTCTTGGTATTGTTTTAAGCATTAAGAATTAATAAGAATCCTCCCACTGAAGACAAAGGACCAGAGATGTAGGAAAATCTTGTTGATCTCCGTTAACAATATTGGTGTTATGGTTTGTTGTTCTTAATGTTTACTTTATGTTTTTCATTCTTTATGATGGCTGCAATATTCATTCATTAAATATTATTCTTCTCTTAATTCTTAAGTGGTAAATCAACTCATACATAAACTTAACCATAGTATTAAAAAGATCAATTTCAGATCAGTGGTTGATGTTAATAGGTGGTATGGGTGCAATTGAAGAAATATCCAGAAATCCCATAAGTGTGGTTATGGAACCCAAAGTTGATCGAGCAATAAGGACATGAATGACAATATAAATGTAGGTAATACATTCATATATGGATAGTACTCATCATGCCTTTTACGGTTATAGGTCGTACACCATGTGGTTCTTTACGGTTGAGGATTTATGGCCTTGAGAAGTTGGAAGCCCGAAGAATGGTTATGAAGCCCCTAAACAGTTACAAGTCTTAGTTAAAGGGTAAAATGTTTTTAACAAGAAATCCCTAAATTAAGGAAATAAGTTAGTTTGAAAAAGTATAAATACACCACAAGAATTCCTTCATAAGTACATACACAAGTCCAATGATTATCTATCTTTCAAGTGATGTTTTTGGTAAATATTTTGTAGCATATCTAAGGTAGCGAAGTCTGAGAAGTCTAAGGCAGCAAAGTAAATTGAAGGGAAAAGTCTGAAGTCATTAAAATAGCTTTCTGAAGTTATCTGCAGGTCAGAGTGGAGAAAGTAGCACACATATGTGGGTCACAATGGAGAAATTAGTAGATATCTGCGAGTACTCACATTGGAGAAAGTAGCAGACATCTGTGGATCACATTGGAGAAAGTAGTGGACATCCGTGGATCACATTGGAGAAAGTAGCGGACATCCGCAGGTCATAGTGGAGCAAGTAGCAGATGTTTTGAAAAATCTTGAAGAAGGTGCCATATTGTTGATTTTAAATTTGAGGAAGGTTTTTTGGTGTAAGATTATATGCACCAGCTCCTATTCATGAGTAAAGGTATGTTTTACATGTGTTTTTTGTTGGCTTGTTTCATGGATGGTATGGCACATTCTTAAGGAATGTATTGGAACCCTTGTGGTACATAGTACGTGGTTGCATATAGTTGAGGTGATATTGATACATTCTTGACACATATTCTTGGTACTTGGTACATGGATGTTATGGTTCATTGTTACAAGCACATCTTTGTATTGGCATATGTAAGAGGCACATTCCTTGGTACTTTGTTGAGGCACTTCATTGTTGATATCTTATGGTACATGGTGTATGATATGATTGGGACATATCATGAGTGATGTTGGTACATGCTTGAGTCACATGGTTTGAGGTATATCTTGGATGCATATCTTGTTTATGTTGGTATAGGTTAAGACACATGATTGATGTACATGATATGGTACATGGTTGATGTACTTGGTATGGTACATGGTTGATACATGGTATGGTACATGTTGATGTACATGGTATGGTACAGATTGATGTGCATGGATGATACATGATATGGTACATGGTTGATGTACTTGGTATGGTGCATGGTTGATGCATGGTTGGTATAGGTTGATATACATGGTATGGTGCAGATTGATGTGCATGGTTGATACATGATATGGTACATGCTTGATGTACTTGGTATGGTGCATGGTTGGTATAGGTTGATGTACATGGTATGGTACATGTTGATGTGCATGGTTGATACAAGTTGATTTACATGGTTTGGTGATGGTTTTCACATCCATGTGATTGGATCTAGTTGATGATGGTATATCAATGATGGTGAAAATGATAGTGAAAGTGATGGTGACAATGACAGTGAGGGTGACAGTGACAGTGAAAATGGCAGGTTGGTTGATGTGATAGTGATATTAA
>ML864894.1:25745-42538 GCA_009831015.1 Picea engelmannii
TCCATGCCATTCCATGCCATGCCTTGCCTTGTCTTGCCTTGCCTTGCCATGCCATGCCTTCCCATGCCATGCCATGCCTTACCATTCCATGCCTTGCCTTGCATTTCCATGTCTTGCCTTGCCATGCCATGCATTTCCTTTCCTTTCCATGCCATGTCATGCCATGCCATGCCTTAACATGACATGGCATTCCTTTCCTTGTTATTCCATGCCTTTCCATGTCATGTGTTTCCTTGCCATGCTATGCCATGCCATGCATTTCCTTTCCTTTCCTTTCCCTTTCCATGCCTTTCCATACCATGGCATGCCATGCCATGACTTGCCTTACCATGCCATGCCTTTCCATGCCATGTCATGCCATGCCATACCATGCCATGCATTTCCTTTCCATGTCATGTATTTCCTTTCCATGCCATGCCATGACATGACTTTCATTTCCATGCCATGCCATGCCTTTCCATTCCGTGACTTTCCGGGCCATGCCATGCCATGCCATACCTTTCATTGCCTTGCCTTGCAATGAAATTCCATGCGTTTACATGCCATGCCATGCCATGCCATGCCTTGCCATGCCATGCCTTGCATTGTCATTCCTTTCCATGCCATCCCATGCCAGGCCTTTTCTTGCCATGCCATGCATTTCCATGCCTTGCCTTGCCATGTCATGCCTTAACTTGTCATGCCTTGCCTTACCATGCCTTGCCTTGCCATTCCATGCCACGTCTTGCCTTTACATGCCATGCCATGCCATGCCTTGCATTGCCTTGCCATGCCATGCCATGCCATGCCATGCCTTGCCATGCCTTGCCATGTCATGCCTTACCATGTCATGCCTTGCCATGTCATGCCTTGCCTTGCCATGTCATGCCTTGCATTTCCATGTCATGCCATGCCATGCAATTCCATGCCATGTCTTTCCATGCCATGCCATGCCATGCCTTGCCTTGACTTGCCATGCCTTGCATTGCCTTTACTTTCCATGCCATGGAATGCCTTGACTTGACTTGCCATGCCTTGCATTTCCTTTCCTTTCCATGCCATGGCATGCCTTGCCTTGACTTTCCATGCCTTGCATTGCCTTTCCTTGCCATACCATGCCATGCCTTTCCATTCCATGCGATGCCATGCCATGCCATGCCATGCCATGCCTTGCCATTCCTTGTCTTTCCTTGCCTTGCTAAGCCATGCCTTTCCATGCCATTCCATGTCATGCCATGCCTTGCCTTGCCATGCCATGCCGTGCCTTTCCTTTCCTTGCCAAGCCATGCCATGTCATTCCATGCCATGCCATGTCATGTCATGCACTTTCCTTGAATTTCCTTGCCAAGCCATGTCTTTCCTTGCCATGCCATGCCTTTCCTTTCCATGCCATGCCATGCCATGCCATGCCATGCCTTTCCTTTCCATGCCATGCCATGCCATGCCATACCTTTCCATGCCATTCCATGCCTTGCCATGCCTTTCCATGCCATGCTAGGCCTTTCTATGTAATGCCTTTCCTTTCCTTTCGATTCCATGCCATTCCATACCTCTGCTGTCAGGATCTTCGAGACTAGGGTTTGTTGGAAAAGCATTTGTTACAGGATCTTCGAGACTAGGGTTTTGCTTAGTGCTTATTACATATGTTTGACAATTTAACACTTTGAAAGGATAGACAAGGAAAGGAATGGAATGACGAGGCATGCCATTTCATGGCAAGGCAAGACAATGCAACGTATGGCATGACATGGCATGGTAGGGAAAGGCATGGCATGGCATGGAAGGACATGGCATGACATGGCAAGGGATGACAAGGAAAGGCAAGGCATGGAATGAAATGTCATGGCATGGTAAGGCATGTCATGGAAAGGCATGGCAAGGAAAGGCATGGATTATTAAGGCAAGGCATGGCATGGCATGGAAAGGCATGGAAAGGCATGACATGGCATGTCATGGAAGGGAAGGGCATGGATTGGTGTATTGCAAGGCATGAAATGGCATGGCACGATAAGGCCAGGAAAGGCATGACATTGCAAGGCATGGAATGGAAAGGCAAGGAAATGTAAGGCATGACATGGCATGGCAAGGCGAGGCATGGCATGGAAAGGAATGGCAAGGCATGGAAAGGCAAGGCATGCCATGGCATGGCATGAAAAGGAAAGGCATGACATGGAAAGGCAATGCATGGCATGGCATGGCATGGAAAGGCATGGCAAGGAAATGCAAGGCATGACATGGCATGGCATGGAAAGGAAAGGCATAACATGATAATGTATGGAATGACATGGCAAGGTAAGGCAATGAAAGGCATGGCATGGTAAGGAAAGGCATGACATGGCATGACACGGCATGACAAGGCAAGGAATGACATGTAAAGGAAAGGAAATGAACTACAAGGCATGACATGGCATGGTAAGGAAAGGAAATACATGGCATGGAAAGGAATGGCATGGCCAGGAAAGGCATGGAAAGGCATGGCATGACAAGGAAAGGCATGGCATGGCATGCCAAGGCAAGGAAAGGCATGGCATTGCAAGGCTAGGCATGGAAAAATTATGTGTTGGTGGGAAGTGGGTAGAATCGGGGTTAATCATTAATGAATTAACAAAACCATTAGACACTGGCCCTTTCGGCATCACCTGCAAGCAAGTGAAGTCTCACCCAAGGAATCTAGAGGGGCTGGAGGAACCAAGTTTCTGTAGTGATGAGGGGAAGTGAGGAATTCAACATAACCATACTATGCATTATCCATTCATCTAATGTGTGTAAAGTTTCTATTACTTAACCTTTAATTATCATTCAATATACCCTGTGCGCAACATTACTCCACTTAACATTCATTCATTCACCATTAACTTAAGTGCGCATGACCATAACAACATATAGCAATGACATATTCAAAATAATGGACCTTAATCTTCATTGCCCAGTAACAATAAACATCATATGCATTGCAAGATACCAGATATATAAAATATGCAGAACAGAAATGAAATGCTAGAAATGACAGAATAACAGTAAAATATCCAGCATAATCTTCACAATACACAGAAATGATATACGAAATAGCAACAGAAATAGCACTTTGAATAAGATAGCAATGTTCACAGGCCTCTTCGAGGGGGAAACCTCCAGTCGAGCAACGCTCTGTTACAATAATATTCCAAGATAGGGTTCTCATACCCTCGACTCCTATTTATACTAAAAAGAAGCATCTAGAGGAAGATCCTTCTAGAAGCGGAAGCTTCTATTAGGTCTTCTTACATCCGCCTTATTCTATTTTATTGAAAGGTATTATTAATATTGACCTTTATTACATCTGAATACATTGATCTACCTATGTGTGGGTTAGGACCTTAACATGCATTGTAACACACAAAAACAACACATCAAGACACAAGGCTTTAGCGTGGTTCACCCCAAACTGGGCTACTTCCACAATGACTAGCTTCTTATTTTATTCATTAGCAATCTCCTTATAGCTGTACATTGCGCTTATAATAAGATGTATTGATTGACATTACCCAAACTTTCCTTAGACATTCTGCTGTAGTGCGAGCCTAACTCTCAAAAACCTCAGTCATCACTCAAAACACTCGAATACTTAGCCAATTATTCACTCAATCTCTCACTCCAAAACTCATCACCCAAAAGAAGTACTTCTACCCAAAAACCCGTTAAAATTTATATCTTTAAAATAGGGCTAAGCCCATTACAAAATGGTTATAAAGTGGACATAATGTCCCCAAAATCCTAACTACTTTCTTACTTTTGCGCGCTAACTCCCGAACATGCTCCAACTTCTTTGCGCACGTTTCTCCTTAGCCAAAATATCGCATGATCAGTTTCTGCGTGATTCCCAAGACTTATCCAAAATAGCCTGCTCCAACATGCCCCCAACACTAACATGTGGCTTGTCCCGAGCCACTTCAGGTCTGCTTCCATGTCGCCAATTTTTTTGTAGTATATCGCTGGCCATTTCAACTTTTTCCCTGACTTGTGCTTCCCGCTGTATAATTTCCTCGACCATTTCTAGAGTTAAGTGAGTCTTCAATTTTTCAGTGGTTTGTCATGCTACTTTCTTGACCTTTCCTTGAGTGGATGCTAACTTTGGGGTCACCTTATAGAATTCTTCTTGCAATCACTCAATCTTTTGTGAGTGAGCCAGCTGCTCCACCTTAGCTGGTTTATTTCTGAATATAGCTCCCTATTTTTGGCCATTACTTTTACCACATATGTTGACTGTAATGTACTCTATTATTCTCCATCGTGTCCCAAGGCTGAGAATGGAAACCGAAGAAAGGTAACCTCGAACCACTTAGGATTTGGTAGCTATCCCTACCAAATTAGAGAGGGCTCTCTCTATGATCTTACAATAAAAATATAACTGAAGAGGGTAAAAGGATATTAGGCTAGGTCTGAGCTCTAGGGTTTTGAAATTTAGGGTTTTAGCTGGATCAGGAGGATGAAATCGAGGAGCTAGGTCTAGACTTCAAATGATGATTTGCAGGGATATATAGGAGAAATGTAGGTATTCATCAGTGACACTTTGGGGTTTTTCATTGATGGTATAGGGTTGAAATAGTATAAGATCAAAATGAGCATAGGTTATGTGATATCATAATTTTGATAGAAGAAATAAATACATGCATGCAAATCTCTTAAAAACAAAGCATATAATTATGAATTCTGTTTAAAGACTTTAGAGATAGTCACAAGAAAGAAATTCTAATGGTAAAATGAAGAAATATGTATTACATTTGATGATAAAACATATAAAAAACATTGCCAATGCACATACCACATGAATTCCTCAATAATAGCTGCAACTTTTCTTTTTATTTACTGTCAAAATGGTACACTAGCTTCAAGCCTTCTACTCTTTGATGTCCAACCCTTTTGTTGAATTCATTTGGTCTACATATTGATGAAAAACAAATTTCCTCATCTAAAGGGTCAAATCCTACCTCCTAGGAACTAATTACAAGATTCTCTCTAACCACACCAAAAGCTAGGGAGGTTAGAAACCAACTCCCTGTTTAGACTCAACTGACTTAGTTGACCTTTCCAAACATTAATTATCACAAAATTTACATGGAATGTATTTAACCATCATTATTACACTCAATTACATCAAGTAAACTCTCATCATGATAAATTACATCAAGAAATTTTGATTTTGACTCAAAAAACTCGAAATCGATCCTTTTTCTTAGAAGTGTAGCGTGGTCCTACAGAAGCATAGCGTGCAGGACAAAAGCGTAGCGTGGTCTAGGAAGAGCCCTTTGTGTAGATTTTATACATGTTTTTGCTGAAATAATGGTTGGAGGAGATATATATATGTGTAGAAGACTTGTAAACTTTGAAACCTGCCAAAATCCATCTCCATGGCTTCCAAAAATGAAACCTCCGAAGATGACTCCAGAAGCGCAGCGAGGGGTCCAAAAAGGTAGCAGAGACATGAAATTTGACTAGTTTTTTGATTTTTCCTTCAAAAAAATAAGCTGACCTGGCCGAGAAAGTAAATATTTGTGATTTAGAGGTCAAGGGATATCCAACCATTCAAAATTTTCATCATTTATATGCTATGAGAAAAAGTGCATCATGGCCACGCTGTGCTTCTGTACATCAAAAAACTGTCAAAATACCAAAAACTTCAAAATTTGCCAAAATTTCTCAAAATTCCTTGAAATTTGTTTCTGGGAATCCTTATGTGATGGGTTTACACAATCAATGTTGCATCAACCAAGATATCAAGGCTATCTCTCCTCTTTATCTTCTTTAGGGTTTTCCTTAGCCTCTTTTTCATGTTTTTGACCCTAATTTTGCAAATCAGGTTCCTGGTGAAATAATGTCTTGCCATGTGTTTCTGTAGCTTAGTGTCTCTTTCGGCCCTCTTCAATAGCTTCTCCAAGTATTCATTTACTCTCCCAATCCAATACTCCTTGTATTTCTCAATCTCAACACTTATGGAGTGAACATAGTTTTTCTGTACTAGCTCCTTGTCTTCCACCAACTCTTCTAAACCAATCAAGTTTTTTCCTTTGTCCTTTACCTTGCTGGATGATGGACGACCACAAAATGAAGGGAGTAGTAATATACCTAGACACACTAACCAATGACCAAATTTTTATTTGAAAACCTATTGAAACCATAAAAATTTGACCTAAGACCCTATCAACAACTTGAAAGAGTAAATTTGATCACTGGTGACTGACAGGACTAACATATACTAACATACTCATTAATTCTTTCAAATTCTGTGCCTTATCCTGTATAGCATGTATCTTCTGGACAATCTCCTACAACTCCATATCTTTAGTTAGCTGCATCCAAACGCTTATTATTTCTGCATACAACTTAGCACATTCTACTTCCATACTCTTGATGTTCTCCATGCTTGTAGTGGCCATCTTTTCACGTTTCTCCCTTTCCTCTATGGGAGTGCTTGGTATGTGTCATTCCTCTAAGTTAGTGATATTTGTATGGAACCCTTGAATGGCTTCACTGAGTTTTTTCACCTATTCCTCCAATGGGACATCTTCCTCCCTTAACACTTTTGGAATAATGTTATAGACCCCCTCGACCGCCTATTTGACTCTCTCTGCCTTTTATGCTATTTGCAATGATTGTCCTATTTTTATTGTTGCAAGTTGTGTGGTCTCCAAAATTTTTCGCAACACGGTAATCTGTGCTTGAAAATACACATGCCTTTCCTCCTGTTTTCTTTCCATGCACTCAAAAGATTCATCTATTGCTTCTTTAACTTGGTTTTCAATCTCATCAAAGTCATCTTCTGTGAGGGATTGAAAAAATGGTTGCCTTACAACTTTACTTTTCTTGTGCTGTGTGGTTGCAGCTTTCCCCGTGTCTACATCTTTTCTCTTCTCTCTGTGTGTTGTATGGTCTTCCCTTTGTCATTTCCTTTTTCTTCTTCCTCTTCTCTACTTGATATTTATTCAATCTCTAGTCGTTGTGTCTCTGGTTTCTCAGTCTCTATTGATGGGATTTTCTAATCGTCAACCCACTCTTCCATAATGTGTCCCATCTCTTCCTCAATTAACCTGTACCATGTGGGAAACCATTCTTGATTTGGTTCCTTCTTAACTTACACATACATGTGATGGCGCACTTCCTTAAACTGCGCTATTGGCTTGTATGCTTTGACTACCTGTGGTGGTATGCATGGCATATTTTGAATGCTTGTCTGAATCATTTCCTTGTATATATAAAAAACAACATTGTTGTCTAGCTATCGCACTTTGTGTGTAGTATGCCATAAGTTATGATATATTGTGGCTAGGCATGGCTTATATTTTACTCCCAAAAACTACGTATCATCTGAATCCCTCCGTCCTGATAATGCAATTAGAATTAATATCCATGCGTAGTGAAATTCAGTCCCTTTATCTTGCGCCTCTTCACAATCAATCACAAACTGGTTGAGAAAAAATGTCACCTAGTTCATCTGTACTCCCTTTACACACTTCTCTGCGGTCTCTATTATTTTTGCTGGCACTTGGTCCCTCTTACTTCCTTAACAATTTACAAGATAATGCTTGTGTCAGGAACCTCACTATAGGGTCGCATATTATTGCTACCATAAATACCCTCTGTGTATGAAACTCAACAACATCTTCACGTAGACATTAATCTTTGCACTCCTCCCAAAGTGTGGTATATCAAATAGGTTCAGAATGATAAATTTCTACAAACTTGTTTCCCATATCTCTGGCTCTATTACAACCAACTTTGTCTCTGCACTGATGTACCTCCTCAAATACTTACTTGCTACCATCTCCAGAAATTTATTCTCATTCATGATATCATGGTTTGCATACCTTAAAATTGGTATTAATCCTAACATATGTTCCTCCATGATCATTTCAGGTGGGATTTCTGGCTCCAGAAGCTCATACTTAGATTCTTTCGACAATTTGACTAACTATGTTGTATCTTTCCTTAATGGTATGTAATCTCTTGGAAAGTTGGATGAGATTAGCTTTGACGCCGATGCTCCTGGTGTCTCTGCCTGTACCGGTACTATTGGTGGATTACTACACTATTTATTTAGTGCTGATGTTGATGTCACTGCTGCCCAAGGTGGTGCCATTGTTCTCTGCAAATCTTCTTTGTAACTAACTTCTTCATCTCTATTCTTCTTTCACTTGGCTCCACACTCTCTACTTTCGCTGGTCTCTCTGAAATGAAAATTACAATAACTTTTTCTCATTCGACCTTTCAACTGCTTTTATCCTTTAGTTTCCAGCTGTTTCTAAACTCATTCATGCTTGAAATTACAATTTAACCCATTTTCATTAGCATTCATTACTTTCCTTAATGCTTCATTAACTCTGTATCTTCAACGAATTATTCGTTATATTCTCCAATCCGTCAAAATATTCTTGCCGATATTCATTTATGGCTACGTGACGCCACTACTTCACCATCACGTTTTCTCTTTATTGCACATCTCGTCATAGATACTCCTAAATTATTTTCCCGCTTTCTTCATTTACTTCCGTTGCATTCCAATCTTCCCTCTTGCACGTGCATCATTCCTGTTTACTTCATATTTGTGACACTCTGTGGATTAACTATTTGAAAAATACTTCTATACTTCCTTCCAACCTTCTGTCTCTTACTTCAAACACTTTTGATTGCTTTTTCTTCGTTTGTTTACTTTTTCTTTCTTTTTCTACCTACATTATAATACACTATGGTACACTTTCTGTGTAGGTTAGACTAGTGCGTGGAAGCACGACTGTCCCTGTAAAGTTTCAACCTACTTTCGTTAACCAATCCTTCCATAACTTCTCCATCTAACTTCTCACATGATCGAAACCTAGTTCTGTAATGAACCTTATCACATATGGTCCTAACCAATGCATCTAGAGCTTCCCTGGGTGCTACATAAACTTGCTTTCATAAAGTAACACTAAGTCTCCTTTTTGAAATTGCTTCTACTTGATATGTCTATCAGTCCAATCTTTCTCACATGATTTCTATACCTGCTGATGGAAACCTGTGATGAAATGGTCTTCTTCTAATTCCATAAGTTATGAAAATCTCTTTTCTACTGTGTCTAAATCTGTAAGCTCCACCATCACAACAATGCCCAAAATTGGTACAATAAAATCCATCGACATAACAACTTCTTCTCCATACGTAAAACTAAATGGAGTTTATCCCATCATCTTCTTTCCTTTGGTCCTAAATTACCATAACACTATTGAATCTTCAAGTCCCAGTCATCTCGACTTACGTTGCAAACCTTTGTCAATGCATGTTCCAAAATATTATTGTAGGCTTCTGCTGCGCCATTTTCCTTGGGATGGTATGTTATAATATTATGATGATGGATCTGAAATTCCTCTATTAATGATGCAATCATCTTGTTCTGAAAGTGAGTTCCCTGACCACTCATAAGTACTCTTGGGCATCCAAATCTGGTGACTACATTTTCAAACAAAAATTGCACAACTATCTCTGCGCTGTAGTCTCTGACTAGCTCTGCCTCGACCCATCTAGTTAAGTAGTTAATCATAGTAAGAATATACCTAGCTCCCGACTTCTTAGCTGGAGGATTAATCAACCCAACAAATTCCACTACCCATTTATCAAATATTGTAACGTCACTTGTGGAACCAAGGGAATTTCATCTCTCCTAGAAGGTTTCCCAAGTCTCTGGAAAATGTTGCAACTCGGATAGAATTTTTTGGCATCTTTATGAAAGGTAGGCCACCATAATACTACACATAGAATCTTCTGGGCTATTTCTTTTTCTACGTAGTGACCTCCTGCAACCCTTTCACGTGCCTTAGAAAGTACCATGTTTCTTTTATTCTCCAATACACAACATCGAAGAATACCGTCTGCACCTAACTTGTACAGATTTCCTGCAATCAATTGGTAGTCTGCTTCCTTCAATACAATTTTCTTCTTCTACACCATTGTGAAATATTATGGGCTACTAATGTGCTAAAAAATGAACTATTTTTGCAAAAAAAACATCCACCATCTGAATTGCAAATAAGCGTGCATTTGGTAAACTGTCATCCAAGTTCCCTGCATCTTCTCGAGACAATATGCGTGACAAGTGCTCTGGTCTTGAGTTAAATTTTCCTAGTTTCATTATCAACTCAAAGTCGTATTCATGAAACAACAGTATCCACCTTCATATTCTCCCCCCCAACACTAGTTTGTTCACTAAGTATCTCAATGAAAAATGGTCTGTATACATTTTGAAATGAGATCCAAGTAGGTAATATCTGAACTTCTGCAAGGAATATACCATCACCAAACATTCTCATTCTGTCGTAGTATAGTTCTACCATGTAGATGATAACTTCCTATCGACGAATGCAATCAAGTGGTCCAACTCTCCACCCAATTGTGCCAAAATTGCTCCCAATGATATTGATGATGCATCCACAGGTACATGAAATTCCTTGCTCCAGTATGGAAAAAATAAAATCGACGCAGTGACCATATTATATTTCAGTGTGTCCAGACTCTTTTGACATTCATCATTCCAATGATACTTAACTTCCTTATTCAACAACTTGTCCATAGGGGTTGTGATCTATGCATATCCTTTGATGAAATTTCTATAATATCCTGTATGACCCAGTGTGGACTTCAACTGTTGGACTGAAGTTGGTGGTGGAAAATAAACGATCACGACTATGTTTGAAGGGTCCATTAGAAATCCCTATTTACACACCACATGGCCCAACAAGATTCCAAAAGGTTCACAAAATATGGATTTCTTCATATTCAGTGAGATTTGGTATTGCCTACACTTATTTAACATTAAGAGAAAAATTTCAATATGATCTTTTAATAGACTAAATACTATCCAATCATCTAAATACACTTCTAAGAACTTATGAATAAACTCTTTGAAGGATGCAACAACTACTGTGGAAAATCTCATTGGTGCATTCTTCAACCCAAATGGAATAACTGTGTACTAAAAACAAGCCCATTCTGTCGCAAAGGTGATCTTATATCGATCTTCTTGCATAATCCTGATCTTGTGGTATCCTAAGAATCCATTTGTAAAAGAGTAAGCCTCTTTACCCTCTACATTCTCTAATACTTCATCTGTAAAATCCATAGGGAAAGGATCGTGTAAAAATGCATCGTTAAACTTTCTCAGATCAACGCATATCCTAATTCCTCTTGTTTTCTTGTCTTGGACTACCATTGAGCTGATCCACTCTGATTCTTCAACAATTTATATAATTCCAACCTCTAGCATTATGTCTATGTCTAATTTTACCTTCTCCTTATATTTCAGGTTCATTCTATAGGGTCTCTTCTTCATAGGTTTGGCAGCTGGTTTCAACATAATCGTCATTTCTCCTAATTCTCCAGTGATTCCTTTCATCTCCAAGAACATTGTTGGAAACATATCCTAGTAGTCGTGTAGTAAGTCAAAAATATTCTCAACTGTTTCCTTGCTCTAGTTGTCTCATATGTTCATGAACTTAGGCTTTTCTTCTGTACCAATGTTTACTTTAAGTGTCCTTAAGGGCTTGGCGTATACTGCAGATTCAATTTATGATCCTTCTACAACACATTCCCCTTTAGTGTCTGATATCTACAAATTCCTTGGGTCTTCCTTGTCATGGACTTCTTCTGTGACATTATAGCAATGCAAGACCTCTTCAACTGTCGCAATGACTCTAAGCATAATATACAAAGGTATCGATCCCAACAAGTCCTCTGATGCAAAAATATTATTTTTGAGGACCTACAAGGCTGAGTCAATCACATGATTATTATTTTCAAAATTGAATGTTACCTTGAAGTCCCTGGTCAATTCTTTCCAATTTCTTGTCCCTCTACGCACTTCTAGTTCGGTGTACCAATTCTTGGGAATTGCGTCTAGAGTATGCACAAATAAGTGAGTCCATTCTTGTCTTGGTACCGATCTCCACTGCGCAATACACTTTGTAACATGATATTCTATACAACTTAATCCACTATACTTTTGCATGATATTTTCATTCTCTATCCCAAATCTGACTTGTAATAACTTTTTTCACTGTTTCCAGTTTCTTATACAATCCTTGTGCACAACCCACCATTTCACTAAAGTCACTTTCAGTGCAACATATAAGGCCAAGAGTCTCTGCTGATATAGAATCCACATTTCAAACTCATTGATAAAATATTCTATAGCTGTTAGTCCACTATACCTTGGAGGTTCGACTATTTCGGTTCCAATCCATCTCAATGCACGAGTAATTCGAGCACACTTCCTTGTCGATACTTCATGAAGTCTTTGTTTCCAATTATCCAGAGCCTCTTTCGAGTCTGATATGCATGAGATGATACTCCTCCAACTAAGTATGCCTTCAGATGTAGAATTGACATAGTCATCCATTTGCATAGTCATATTATATATATTATCAATCTATTTTCTCTTTGCTGGTTCTACATACCTTTTTCCTTCCATGGGGTCTAACGATGCTATCACCTTTAAGTATTCCACTTCGAATACCATATGCCTCTTCTTTAGGTCAATGATTGTGTGATTATCAAACTCCCAATCAAGTCCTAACAATGTTGGATATGGTGTATTGGCCTCTACTATGTCGATCACTTCAAAGTATGCTACACTACACACTCCATCAATATTGACATTTATTCTTGTTAACCTTCCAACTTGAACGATCTTATGTTGGTTCACTAGTCTCAACTAGATAGGAGACCAAATCAACTTCGACTGGCCCATCATCTCCCAAGTCTGTCTCGGTATAACATTTACATCAGACCTCAGATCCATAATTATATTGTCCATTTCGTAAGATCCTATCTACACATTGAGCATGAACTCCCTATTTGTTCACTTCTTACTGTGAACCTAGTTAACTTCTCTATGTACTACATGTTTCTCTTTTTCTTGGGCACAATGGTCAATCATTTCATGCCGAATACTCAATGTAGATTCATCCTTAATTAAATATAAGAAACTTCTTAAAAATATCTTCAAATTAATTACCTTATCAGTTTGTTTCTCAGATTGATCATAGACTAGAGGCATATCATATACTAGTGGTTTATCATATAATGGTGGCATGCTCAAAGTTGATGCTATCCATTATGCTCCCATCAATTCTTTTCTTTCTTCCTGGTAAGTCTCTTTTTCTTTCCTTGCATCAAATAATGGTAATAGATTTGCTTCTTTCCTTACCCACTGGTGAATTCTATTCCCTTGATCTGCCACGTCCGCTTTGGTTCTTGTTCCTCCATGCATAACTGCTGCTATTCTAGGCTGATTGTCGTGATCCTCAACTGCTATCATCTGTATGTTCTGGTTCTGGTTCCCTCGAGCCTAACATTCTTCTATCAATCGAGGATAATACTCTGTCCCATGATCCAATGCTCTATAATATGTGCATGTCGTGTAAGGATTTGGGTAGTCTCTCGCTAAATGTCCCAGTTTATTGTAATTATAACAAATGATTGGTCCTCTTCCTCCTCTACCAAATCCTCCTCGTCCTTGGCCTCGTCCTTGGCCTCTTCTGAATCCTCCTCATCCACCATGATTAAATCTTGTCAGAGTATTATACTGTGGAAATATTGCTTCTGCTATGGCATTTTCTTCTTGGATTCTATATGCATTTGCAGTGTGCTCTCTCATTAAGTGGAATGCATGAAAATCCTTATCATCATGTCCTACAGACTTGCAAAAATTACAAAAAAAATTCCTGGGCGTACTCTGGTACTTATGCAATAATGGATAAGTATTCATATGATATCCCCATGTCTTGCATATTTCACAATACCCCACTCCTCCTACCAATGGGTTCAGTGCCCTTGTAGCCATATACTGCACAAATGATGGGCATTCATATTTACAATGGTCTTTTGTATTACATGTAATACACCAAACATTTTCATGCTTTTCCTTTCCCTTCATCAGTTATGACAACTAAATCGTTAGCACAACTAGTTGTGACTGAACCTATTCCATCCCTGCGCCATCTCCTATAGGAGATTCTTCTAAATTCATTGTAATTTCTAATGCTTCTGACTACAACATGACCTTCTTCTATGTGAGAGGACAAAAAATGTGCAACAATAGACCTGCAATAAACCATTCTCTATGTTGTTCATTAGGAATTTGGAATGTTAATATACCCATCACATATTTAAACCTATGATCATGATCCCAAACTTTCTTAGTCTGTATTTGCTTAATTTCTTTCATCTCTGTGATGTACTACAACTCAGATTTCGGATTCCAAAATTCCTTTAATAAGGCTTGTCCAATTTTTGTCGATGTCATTGGTTTTCCTACCAGTGTAGTAGTCTAATAGTTCATGTACCATAATAGTGCACAACCTATAAACATCATTGCTAACTAGGCAATATTTGTTTCCTAATCTTGGACAGTCTTCACAGTCCATATTGTCTCACATACAAATAGATGATGCTCTGGGTCTTCCGACTCCGCTCCCTAGAATTCAAGCATTCTTAATGTATTATGTATTCCAGCCATTATATTCTATGTAGTGTTTACCTTCGGTGATGGTGACTGACTCTGTCTTGCTTCTCTACTTCCACTATTCCAACTGATCTTATAAATTCCTCCACTAACTACAATTGCTCTTGACAAATTTCTGGTTTATTTTTCATATCTTGGTGATGCACACGGGGTCATGGGTTTGACATAGATTCCGATTTGAGATGGAC
The DNA here is from genome assembly GCA_009831015.1 of Picea engelmannii. Taxonomy (NCBI): domain Eukaryota; kingdom Viridiplantae; phylum Streptophyta; class Pinopsida; order Pinales; family Pinaceae; genus Picea; species Picea engelmannii. Next base: position 40,437 of record ML864894.1, read on the forward strand.
TTCCTTCTTCAAATAGACTGCACTAAGGATCATTTTCTTTCTCTTTCCTTTCTATGTATGGTGTGATCTAAATCACTATGCAGGGGTCTATTTTCTCAAACGATCCATGATGGTCTTCTCTCTTAGCCACAATCTCCTTCTTACTGTACCTAAACCTTTTCCCACAATGCAATACTCCAATCTCTTCATTTGATTCACTGTCTTCCTCTCTTAGCATCCTCAATCCATTCGATCCTTATTCATCCTTTTCATCTCTTTCCACTCTCAAATAATCCTTTGGTCATCCCCCAACCCCCCTATGTGCACGAAGGCACCTAGAAATCAGATTCCATATTCATAACATTCTTGTTGCACAACAACATCTTTATCTAGGTATACATTGCGTTCATACATCTTCCGCATGGAACCTTGAAGAATTCCCTCTCCGCAACACTATAAGACTGGGTAGAATCAATTGCAAATTCTATAATGTAACCTCGTATAATATTCAACCAAAAATAAATTGTGCAAGAAACTTTATTACTTAATGAATTCAACTGTTTGATCAATTCAAGAGTCCAATTTCTTGGAGCCTCATCTCAAAATCTTCCAACATTCTCCACTAGCGTTTCTAACCATTCAGACAAAATTATTAGAAAATCACTAAAGAAGATTTCATGAAGATCTGTAAACACATTCCTTTGCAACCATTGTTCATCACTGAGCCATGTATTCCTATTATGTTCTCTGAAAAATTCTCGATCCTTCTGATAATATTGAGAGGGGGGTGAATCAATATCAAGTAAATTTTTTTTTTTTTTCAACTTATACTTCAACCAAATTATATATTCGATTATATCCAATGAGAAATGAACAATAGTATAAGAGTTACACCAATACACCAAAATAAAACATGCACAATATATGAGAAATAATCAATAGTTATTGTTTAAGGGAAGTAATGACTTCCAAAGGTATCTACAGCTTCCAAATATAAAGGGAGGGATAAACCTCCAAAAGGAAGATACAATCCTCCAATATAAAGAGAGGGTTTACCTCTCCATCCTTTCCCCTTCCTTCCACCCAAGAATATATGAGAGATAATAAAACTTTACATTAAATTATCACCATCGACCAACCATCACATAGAACCTGATAATGCTTCCTGAGACTTCTTCAACTTCTGCAATTCTTCACTTCTTGGAATGCTTTGATCCCATAGATAATATTACTCAATGTATTCTCGGAAATTCCTCCAAGTTTCACTCCTTGAATCCTCCCAGAAAAGAAGTTATAGAGAAAATGGTAGACCTTATTCAATTCTGGTTTATTCAGGAGAGCGAACTTGTACGACATGCCCCACGCTCAATTTGTAACATCATATTCTGAAATTTGTACACAGGAAACTACAACCCGTAATATTTCTAATGAAATTGGTCTCACTTCATTTGGATTCTCTATGAATATGTTATGACTGTTTTACCTGGAACACCTATTTATGACTAGCTTCAGGACTAGTCAAAAACTCTATCTTCCACAGAGTGTATCTCCAAAATTATAGTGAACAAAGAGATAATTTTTTTACCATAGGTACCTAGATAGGTCTTCTCAACAACCTAAAAATTTCACCATCTGAATCGTTCTAGAAACAAAGTTATAGTGAAAATGGTAAGATGACCTGTAAATAACATACCTTAGAACACATCACCAAAATACTTCATCCTCCCTTGAAATTCAGACTTCTTTACTTCAAATTTCCTCTGAAATTTGACTTATATCTCCTTGTTCATTAACAATCTTGTGTGTGTTAAAAAATGAATGTATAATGAGGTATTTATACCATTTATGTCACTTCCTTTTAACATTAGGGCCGACATGTAGTTTCTACTTCAATTCACATTGTCATCATAAAAAATTCAATTCTCCTCAATTGTGAGGATCCACATGACGTGCCAAATACCACTGGAAACAACATGACTTATACTATCCATCCATGGGTGTTTTACCTTCATGTGTAATTTCCTTCATGTCTATCTACTTCGATCAACTGTTGTGTCCAAAAGCCAATGGCTAGGGTTGGCATCAATGACTACAACCAATGACTAGGGTTGACATCAATGACA
>ML864895.1:14903-33100 GCA_009831015.1 Picea engelmannii
TTGCATCTACTTTTTTACTTCATCTGCCTTGCTGAAGGACTGCTTGTACATCCCAATATTAGGTAGTGGTGACTCTGGAAACAACTGAATCTTTTGTTCAAACTTTCTCTTGGGTGGAAGTCCCTTAGGCTCTTGAAACACTTCCTTGTAGGCATTAATCAGTTGTTGTAGTTGTTGACATTGATCGCCACTACATCCTTCCAAGGATGCCTTCATCTCCAACTCATTTCCTTCTCCTTGTTGACTTCCTTCTCACAAGAACAACAAGACAAACTTCTTTGTACTACCCATGATTCTTCTAGCCTAATGAGCATTGATCAGAGAAGGATTAGACTTTTCCTTGTGTGCATTTATGTAAGACACCCAACCCCCTAAGTACCCTTTTTAAGAGATGGGGTATTAAAATTCTCTTTTTCTTGACCATACCAAAGCCTCTTCTCAAAGGTGCCATCGTCTTCTTCTCGTCAAGATCTTTCCAACAACTATCACCATGCTCAAAACTGAGCTTTGAATCAAACGTTATGGCCTTCCAAAGTTTAGACCTTCTTGGTCAAATTCCACCTCACCACCACGTGGCTCCACATCACCCTTGTTCCCCAACGTTGCACTGACGTTTCATAACACATCACCCTTCTAGCATAGATGTGGTTGTTGATGTGGCCCCTGACATATTGGGCCTCGACCCTTCCACACTCATCCACCTTGCTATGCATTTCTCTAATACTCGATACTCTAGGGTATATTCCTACCAGGGCATCAACCCATCATTCCACTAGGGAATCAGGATATCGGTCCCTGGGTAAACAAACTTTACCGCTTACAAATCCAACACCCGGGTCGATGTCTTAGATGGCACCTCAAACACGTGGCACTACCACGATCAGCCACCTGGCCAAACACATAGGCCTCTCATTGCCTTCCAAGTGGGGTGACATGTGGCACACATACTATGTCATGGGTCTCCCCCTCAAGGTGTTGAATCCCCATGACATGTGGCACATTCTTCGCTCAACACAAGGACCTCCCATGTGTATTGACATGATATATACGTCAGCACAAAATGCTTGGCATGTCCATCCAGGAACTGACACTTGTCCATTGTTCAATTATTGGGTGATGTCATCCTTCCCTACTCTAATTTTGCAATGTAATTTTGGAACCATTCCCATAACCTTGCCTTACTAGGCTATCGACCATCGGGATGGATCTGAACTTGTACAAACTTCTTATGGGGGTTCTGTGTTCTGATACCCTGGGCATCAACTCCCTTCTGAGATTTTACGAGATCAATGGTTGAGATCACTAGACTCTCATATCCAACAACCAATATTTATTTTCACTAAACTCACTGGTATTCTCCCAATGGGCCCACACTTGACCTGACAACTAATCATATGTCGATATGTGTCTCCCTTGGAGCACATTGGTTGTCGTGTTGGAAATGACACATCACAATGACATTGGATTCTCTCCTGAGTTTGACATGTGGCACTTAATATCGCATCACATTTATCTCCCTCATAATTCCAAATCACCTTGACATGTGGCCCAATCACCACTTGACACGTGGATCCAACCATCGTGTGACATGTGGACCAACCACCATGTGACACATGGACCAACCATCATCTACTGACGTGTGTGTATGTGTCATTCCAGGGCACAAGAACTCGTCCAATTAAGAGATGACACATGTCTAATTCCTATTGGTTGACCATGTCTTTTGACGTCATCCTCCTTTTCTCGCAGGCCTACAAGGGAGGTGGGAGCCTTACTCGAAACCTTGCCCTACCAGGACACCAAGCCACTAGCTTAACGACCTATCATGAGAACATGGTCTTGAAACATAATTCTTCTAGGGGCATGATGCTTCGGTACTCCAGGCACTTGACCCCCTCATGAGTTTAGATATTAGATAGATGACCGAGATCTCTCGGACCATAGATTCAATGGTTGTTGCTTCAAGTCAATGTTTCCAAAGCCTCAAGCCTGTTAGGTTCCATACTTAACATGTGGGCTATTCAACCACCACCATGTGGTTCCCTCGGCCATGTTATCATGTTATGTGGCTTCCATGTCTCCCGTGACATCACCTCCTTTATTTTGTACTCACTAACATAGGGGTTGGAACCCTGTGATGGAACCTGGGCACTAGTGTTGGCATATAGAGACATCCCAATAAATTTGGCTTGGAAGTCTTCTAGGGCCTGGTACTCTGATACCCCAGTTGTGGTTTCCCTCCTAAGATTCTTATGAGATCAATGGACCTGATTACTCGACCTATATATCTAACGGTCAAGGATTAAGGGCGATCATCCAAATATCTCTCACCCACCAGACTCGTAACCAACCATGAGACGACATGTGTCCTCCTCTGACACAATGGCCTCCGTGTTGACATGATACATCATCGCGATGTCAGTCACTTTTTATTTTACAAGCGAAAGGGAGGAACTGTGCAGGGAAACCTTGTCCCACCAAATATTGATATATCGATATTTGACATGGCCTATCACACAGGTTTTGTAACACCCCTATTTCCCCCAGCTTGTAAATATAACTATAACTTTCCAAAAGTCTATGGGAAAATTAAAAATGTGTGGATGTTCGAAATTATGAACCTTTTGTTAGAAAAGGTAATGTATGTATTTATGTTATTAATTAAAATTGGATAGTGTTGCACAATTGTTGAAGGGGATTGCCAAGATAGATCATGATGCTATGAGAGATATGGTGAGGGGATCCAACAATGATTGAGATGACCCCCACCAGACCAGTACCGTACTGGATTTAAATTATTCAGACCCAAAACAGTCCTCTAACCCAGAAATAAATTACCAGTGAGCTTGGTAGTTGGGAAGCCCTCCTCAAGAGTTAATGAGGAGATGGGAAGAGTACCCATCTGAAAGACTACATGATCTAACCACGAAATGGGGAATCGTACCTATGCAATCTTGTTGAGGAAGGCAATAAAATAGGGGAATTTGTGAGGAGAGGGGGTTGGCAGAGAAAATGAGTCGAGAGACCATTCTTCCGGAAAGAGAGAGCAAGTGCATCTCTCAGAGTTCTGCAGAGAACTGAAAAATATTCTTGCTATGGGTGCAAGAAGTTATTGGCAGTATTTTCAGTCCACCTGATAAATGGGGTTGCAGGAAGATGACTGACTGAGGAAGCACTCGTTGCAGGCCCCCTTGATTGGTGAAAATAAAACCAATTTCCAAGTTCGTGTGGGAGGAGGAGAGTAACCTCCATCCCTGACTGTCATTAAACAAGAATGAAGAGTCTCTCTCAAAGCATCATGGTCTAGCTAGGGGGTGGCCAGCTATAAATTCATTTAGGAGTGGTTGTGCCTATGGTTGGGTGGAAATAGGTACCCCTCTCAACAGTTGCTTCATGATTCTGGTTTTCTTAATAAGTATTCTCTGATCCTGTGTACTAGAGTTGACATAATGATTGAATGGTTGTGTCTATGACTAATATTTGCAGTGCTTGATTTATATTAGAAATGCTTATTATTCTTCTGTAAACCTTGATTTTGAATGGTTTCTGGTTGTTTCCTCTTAGCAGCAGGAGAACTAATAGACATCGGTCTTGAAATTAATTTAGGAACAAGTTCACGGTTCTTGTACTAGTCGAATAATACCTTTTCTTGTTTTAGAACTTAAGTTCTGTAAATGGAAGGCGTGTGCTTCAAACCAGTCGACCAAGAGACCAAGGGATCATTCCCACGGCCTTAACCAAATCTTGGGTAAGAAATATGAGTGTAGCCCCTGGGGCTCAACAAAGTTCCATATGACCAAGACCTTGGAACCCTTCACTAGGTATAAAAGGAGCTAAGATATTTTGGCTTCAAAACTGCGAGATTTTGGAGCTCCGGGATGCTATGACTTTACAACCTTCAAAACCAACCAAAGGCAACCTGCGGGTGTGGTTACCAGTGAGGTTGACTAACATCTGTAGGTTCCCTTAACCATGACCATGGTAATTGTCCCATCGTTAAACCCTGATCCACGCCGAAATCGTGAAGTAACAAGAATGGTAGATCCAAGGATGCATTGGGATCTCCCATGACTATTGGATCTATGTTGTGGTCAGTCCGGCGTTGACCACTCTGATTGAAAAGGAGTGTCAAGTGGGTAGAACCCATGAACTTCGAAGTTGCGAAGCGACGAGGACCATTGATCCGAGGATGCTTTGGGATCCTTCCTAACCGTTGGATCTAGACTGTGGTCAACCCAGTGCTAAGCACTCCATGAGTAAAGAGGAAGTTACACAGCAGATTCCCTGAACATTGAAGTCGTGAAGCAATAGAGGTCGTAGATCTATGGATCTACATGTACCTATCTCGATCATGGGATAAAAGGGACCTTGGGAGGTTGTTGGCAGGATTTCATACTTTGGAGCTCTGGGAGAGTTCGTAGTTAGGAGAGTCTAGAGGCTCCCAGAGGTTATCCGTCTGGAGTGGCGTGGCACGCTGAAGTCACCCAAGGTGATGTGGACCAATGTTAGGCATGCCATGTGCCACCTTGATTCATGCCCTTTACAGACCTTAAAATCCATTTATAACATGACACATGTCACCCATTCATAGGGTCATATGTCATCTCTACCATATGTCACATGTCGACACCTTGGCACACACTTGTTTGGCCAGATAGAAGGTGGAGTACCCGGGACACTGGGAGTTCAGGACTTCAGGAGAGTTGGGAGGATGGAACACTAGGGTTAACTGGCAGAAGAACCAGACCCACCTATCCTTGCCTCTACGTTTAATGTGCCACCACATGTTAGTGTGGACCCTTCGAGAGTCTGGGGTTTCAGAATTCCAGAGAATTGGGTGTAGTTACTAGTATTTTAGATAAGTCGAAAGGGAAAAAAAACAGAGACACGTGGAAATATTCTGAGGCTTCAGGACTTTGGAGGATATGCATGTAGAGAAAAGGGGCCTTCATTGTCGAAGCACCGAACGTCGAAACCCCTCAAGCCTATTTGTTAAACAAGGACGCAGATTTGTTGTTGGATTCAATAGTGAATGGATTTCCACCATAGATGTAGGAGATGGGAAAATCCAAGACTTAGGGGAACTTGGGATGGTATGAATGAGACAAACCCATGTGGGCGCCACGTGGCTCTTGACCCATAACATCGAAAAATCTTTAGGATGGTGTAACTCCCAATCCAGAGCTTGGATTTGAGCATGGTGGCAATTCTTAGAAATCTCCTGGCAAGTTAAGGAAAGATAATTTATGATGCCCCATCCCAAGCAAAGGATAATTAGGGGTTGGGTGTGTTATAGAGTGGTATGAGAGCATGGAAACAACACTTGGCCTGCTTAGGCTCACGAACGAGTCACATAAAAATATTATTAGAAAAATATTAAGGGGCAACACCCTATCATACCCCATTTATAAGAATCATATCCAAACCTCCGCTAAACGAAGGAATGAAACTTTATACTGTTGTTATATCTTTTGAAATTATGAACTATATGTTGTTGATGTTCCAAATAAAGAAGTTCAATTCACCTTACAAATTTTATTTGATGTTCATAAACTAGTAGAGACTTAACTAACAGAGAATGTCTTATCAGCACTCTAGAAATCAATGGACAGAAGGAAAACTATAGCGTAAAGGATGGTGACACACCATGAGTTGGGGTAAATATCCAACAATAGAGAAGAAGAATCTGATGAGAGGAGGGTGGTGCAAAACCCCTCCAAATTTGGTTGAAACTGTAAGAAGCCTCATGGAAGAATTACAGAGTTGTAAGGCTGACAATGAAAGGCTGATAAAATAATAGGAAAAACAAACTGAAATTAGCGTAGCCCTACTGCAAAGCCTATAATATATACAAAGGAAGCTACAAAATGGACCAACAGTCAGTCATGTGGAAAAACATCATACTAAGAAAAATAAAATTCCACCTGGGATATGAAAGCATGGTCCTAAAAGTGGCCACACAAGGAGGAGCGCCTCAAAGAAGGCCCAACCTAGATCCAAGAGACATTCAATGGAAGAATCCTCTAATGAGGAACCTAACAACTCCAAGGAATTTTCTAGTAGTGAGACTAGTTCACATTCACGGAGGAGAAGAAAGAAGAGGAAACATTCCAAGAGACATGACCCTAAAGAGTTTAAGAAAGCCAAACCACCAACTTTTGATGGAGAGATTAAAAAGGAGGAAGAAGCAGAAGTTTGGCTACTCTGCTTGAAGAAATACTTCAGAGTCCATGACTGCTCTGAAAACTTAAAGGCCGAAATAGCCATTTTCAACTTGAATGGAAAGGCTTCCATTTGGTGTGAGGACCTTAGGAGTGTGAAATAAATCCATGAGAAGTACTTGTCATGGAAACAATTTGAGAAATACTTTAAGAAGAAGTATATGTCTGAAAAATATTGATGGGAAGACCAAAGAGTTCTATGAACTCAAGTTAGGACAAATCATGATAGATGAATATATCAACAAATTTCTTGACCTGATGAGGTATGTGCCCTACATAAAGGATGAAAAGGGAAAGATGCAACGATTTATTAGTGGACTTCCTCAGTCCTTTAGGGACATAATTGAATTTAATGAGCCAAAGACTTTACAAAACACTATCTCGAAGGCAAGGTATTGCTATGAGAAATTCAAGAATAAGTCAGAACCTCATGAGGACTGGAAGAAAAAAAGTAATTAGGGATTCAAGAAGAAGGGGTTTAAACCCTCAATGATTAAGAACCATGGGAAAGGTTCTAAGATGAGCCTTCCTACTAAAAGTGTATATCAGCATAATTTCCCATCTCAGAGTGGTAATAAACCCTTTGGAGTATCCCCAAGTAATATTGATAACACAAAGAGAGAACTCTTGAAATGTTGGGGTTGTGGAGAAGAACATATGTTGAGGGATTATCCACATAGGAAACAAAACAATAGAAGGGTCTATAACATCCATGAGGCTACCACAGTCAATGATGTGGCTAGGAGCATGCCACAAATTTATGAAACCTTGGATAATAGACAAGCTGACGTCCAAGATTCGGTGATGGAGATGGAAGGTATGATTTCCAACGAACTAGTTTCCATTTTAATTGACCCCGGTTCTAATATGAGTTATGTTGCCCCTCAAACTATTGAGAAATATAAATTGCAGCAAGTAAAACATGTTAAATCATGGCTAGTACAACAAGCCACTGGAACCAAAATAAAGGTAACAATGGTCATACCAGTATGTCAATTCATTATGAATGGATTTCCCAGCCGAGCAACCCTAAACATGCTCCCTTTAGGATCCTATGATCTGTTGATTGGCATGAACTGGTTGGCTGACCATAAAACCAAGGTGGACTATTAAAATAAAACTTTGGAGTGTGAAGATGAAGAAGGGAGAAAAACCATCCTACAAGGAATTCAAAAGCATGTCTCAATGAGACAAATATCAGCCCTCCAAGTGAAGAAGTATTGTAGAAAAGGATGTCCTTTGTATGAAATACAAGTGTTGAACTTTGTTGAGAGAAAAAAACAAGGCCTAGAGGACCATCCCATATTAAGAGAGTATAAATATGTAATTCTAGAAAAGGTACCAGGTCTACCTCCAAGAAGGGATATCGACTTTTCAATAGAACTTGTACCAGCAGCAGTGCTAGTGTCTAGAACACACTATAGAATGAGTACACTAGATCTAGTGGAACTCAAACTAAAGCTAAAGGAGATGTTGGAAAAATGCTACATTCGTCCTAGTGTGTCTCCATGGGGAGAAATAGCCTTGTTTGTGAAAAAGAAGGATGGCACACTCAGGATGTGTATAGACTATATATAACTCAATAAGATGACCATTAAGAACAAGTATCCCTTTCCAAGGATTGAAGACTTGTTTGACCAATTAATGGGTGCTACAATTTTCTCCAAGATTGACTTGAGGTATGGATACCATCAAGTATGAATTAAGTATGAATACATCCACAAAACATCCTCTAGGACAAGACATGGGAACTATGAATTTGTGGTGGTGCTATTTGGGCTTACCAATGCACCAACCACTTTTATGTGCTTAATGAATAATGTACTCATAAAGTTCTTGGATAGATTTGTATTGGTTTTCATTGATGATATCCTAATCTATTCTAATATTATGGAAGAACATGAAGAACATATCAAGTTAGTGCTTCAAGTGCTAAGATAACATCATCTCTATGCTAAATTTAGTAAATGTGACTTTTTCCAAAAACAAGTCCATTACTTAGGGCATGTTATTTTTGAAGAAGTTGTGGCGGTCGATCATGACAAGATCAAATCCATTATGGATTGGCCTACCCCAAAGGATGTATCTGATATCAAATCCTTTATGGACTTAGTAGGATACTATAGAAGATTCATAAATGGATTCTCCAAGATTGGTTTCCCAATCACCTCCCTTCAGAAAAAGGAGCTAAATTCATTTGGACACCAGAATGTGAAGAGAGATTCCAAGAGATGAAATACCTTCTAACCAACCACCTATGTTTAATATTGTATATCCAAACAAGGACTTCCTTGTGTTTACAAATGCTTACAAGGAAGGGCTCGGAGGAGTCCTTATGCAAGAAGGACATGTGATTTGCTGGGAATCGAGAAAATTGAATGAGCATGAAATCAATTATGTGACCCATGATTTGGAATTGGTTTCCATAGTGCATGCTTTGAAAATGTGGAGGCATTACCTCCTAGGTAGAATATTTGTGCTTATGACAAACCATAGTGGGTTGAGATATTTGTTTGATCAACCAAAACTCAATGCTAGACAAGCTACATGGATGAATCTCCTTAGTGAGTTTTGTTAGCACTGAAAGTCACACTTTGACTGCTAAAGTGTATGCTCATCACCCATCAGAATGTAAAAGATAATTTTTGGTTTTAATAGGTGGATCGGCAAGATGGAAAAATAAAGGGAGAGGGCAGCAAATTGCATATCAATAGGCTACACCAATGGGAAATGGAGTCATAAACATTCTACTCATCGAAGGCACTAAAGTTGCTCAACAAAAAATAATATTATATGATGATAGATGGAAGAATGATGAAGGAAAACATAAGATAGAATGTTCACTAAATAGATATCCTCTCAGTTTAATAAATCAACAAATACTTGAATAAAACAATGGTTGATGGGAAAAATTACAACAAAGCCTTTGTTGCTTAGGGATCCATAAATCATTGGCAGCCTTTAATCCTCAAATATGCAATATATTCAAATAAGAAGATATATAAAACAAAAGAATTACAATCTAAAAATCACAGCTCTCATGAGTCTTCAATAGCAGTAATGATTACAATCATAAAATGCCCTCAGGCTTACAAATGAACACACACGGGGAAATTGTCTGCTCCTACTCTCTCTAGCCTCTCTTGGCTCATGAATCCAACCCCTCTTGAAGAGATCCCTCCTCTCTTAAATAGAAAATAAAATCAAAATATCCTTAGGAGGTCGAATCCCATCTCTTTCATTGTATTCTAGGCCTTGGATCTAGGTGGCAATAGTCAAAGAGACAAAAATCCAACAAACTGTTAATTTTCAGGAAATTGTTGGAAGTCTATAATAAATTGTTTCCAACTCACTGCATGAGGTCTTTAATGGAGATAAAACTTAGGTACAGGTGTCCCTTGACATCTAACTGATCAATGAGAAGTCATTCTAACCCTCTTTGACAGGTGGCAACCTCCCAACAAGGAAAATATCCAACAACTATGCAAAATAGAGAATCTGCAACACATTTTGTAGCGCACTGGTGTTTTAATTGTTTCTATCAAATGTCAAACTGGGTCAGGCTGAAATTTGGTCAAAAAGTCAACAAGGATATCATCTTCCTCCACAAAATATTTCAGAGAAACCCACATCATCGTTTTGGATTTATGATCAAATATGTAAAAGCAGCTACTACAGGAAATGTTGTAGCGCATTTTGTGGCGTCTGTCTCAATTTGCAACGCCTGAGCCAGTTCGCATCACCAAAGGAAAATCAAGTAGTCAAACCCTTCTTGACCTCCAAACAAGAAAAAAATTCTCATGGAGTACCTGATAGCTATGAGGTTGACACTGGTTATTTCAGAATTTCACTCAGATGCCTGCAAGTTGCCTAACCTCCAACCCTCTTCCTTAACTAGTTCGCAGAGTTAGTTCGCAACACAAACTCAAATATAGATTGCACACTTTAAGGAGGTTGGTAGTTGATGGTATGACATAATACCTGGAGATATGGTTAAATGTAGTCTCTGGAAACCATAAATCCTCTTTTACATGATCAATCTTATGTGTTAACATCTAGCTCCACAGGGGATGGAGACCTCCCTGTGAGGCTCCAAGAATCATGCAGTTCCAGTGCCTTTTCCATTGTGTTGATGGAGTCTTATTCAAATACCTAAAGCAAACTGAAAACTGAAAATCTTGAACATGAGTTTATTTATATACATGACCCTACTCTAGCTAACTTTTACAATTTGCTTAGGTGGAAACAAACTTCCACCATAGCCACTCAAACTGTTTAGTAACAGAATTATTCTCTTCACTACAAATGATCCATAAGAAGAAAGAAAAGTGTGGAAATTGACTAAATACATTCTTAGGATCACCAATATAACCTCCAAACGCTGACAAAATGTTAAAATTTGCAGGCTCCAAAGCATTTGAAAAGTGCAACTCCATGTTTTCATTGACATGGTCATGAAACTGCTGGCAAGGCATACTAAACTGGTAAAAAGTTACCTCCTTTATTTCATCATTTCTCACATGTTGTTTGATTTTCTCAACATGTACAGGTGGATAAAGGACTGATGAAATCATTTTTTGGTTGAATGGTTTCTCCTCATCTTCAGAACCACCTGTGGGCTGACTGCTAATCATTTATGCATGTACTGTAAGAATAGTTTATTGCTCATACACATGGTTTTTATCAAAACAGGGATGCTCATTTGTTGGTGATGGATAAGATATCAGCTACATATGTAATTCCCCTTCAACACCTCTGTAGAATTCCCAAGGATCAGACTCATAATCATCATATACAAGAATTGTGCTAAGAGATTCCAAAGAAAACATAGAAAAATTATGTTCATCACCATCACTCGTATGTTCATGAAAAATAGGTTATTATTGGCCAATATTTGAAACAAATTCTTCATCATAAGCAGGGTTTCTAAAGACATTTGTTTCAAGAACAGAAATTTCCTCTGCATTTTCTTCATAAGAGCAACAAGCAAAATTTGCCTTCAATTCTGAAAAGGTAGGAAAAAACAAAGAGGAAACTTCCTTAGTTTTTATACCTAACTTATCATTTATATCAGCTTCATAGTCAGGAGAAATGTTTATTGTATTTTTATGATCAAAACTATCATTTAAATCTTCATCCAGTATAGAGGAACAAGAAGAAGAAAGCGTTGATCCTTCACTGATTTCCTTGACTAGGTTATCTTCTTCAACTTCATAGTCAGGAGAGCAACTTGATGCAGCTTGAACACTTTTCTCATATTCCTCACAAAAATCATGAAAAAGAAACCTAGAGGAGTAATACCTTTTACAGTGAAAATTGAAAGCAGCATGGAATTCTCTCAAGGTGGATTTGCTTACAGCCAGGAGAGAAAAGTACCAGTCTCTGTCATCATCCTTCAGGGAGAACATAAACATTTTCAATAAGACATACTCATGATGCAAGTTCAACTGCTCCATGAATTGATGAAAATCAATGAGATGTTGAACAGGATCATCATCCTTTTCTTCTCTAAAGATAGGCAGTAAATCTCCCCATTCTAATAGACGAGGCACTGGATTTGGAAAACCAGAGATGGCTGAAAAGTTTAGAGGAGAAAATATCCTTGCCAAGATAGCTTCCATAGCCTTTGACATCTTGGTTTTTCATGGAGTGGAATCACTAGGTGAAAGATGCAGTCTTTTCTGTCTCCAATCCTTGTTCACCATCAAGAACTGGCTATAATCTTTGTCGTACAACCCAGGGAAGATCTTCAATTTCATCCCCGACAACAGCGCCAATAATGTTAGCACTGAAAGTCACACTTTGACTTCTAAAGTGTAAGCTCAGCACCCATCATAATGTAACAGATAAGTTTTGTTTTGAATAGGTGGATCAACAAGATGGAAAACGAAAGGGAGAGGGCAGCAAACTGCAGATCAGTAAGCTACACCAATGGGCAATGGAGTCATAAACATTCTACTCATCGAAGGCACTAAAGCTGCTCAGCAGAAAACAAGATTATATTATGATATATGGAAGAATGAAGAAGGAAAACATGAGATCTAATGTTCACTAAACAGAGATCCTCTCGGTTTTATAAATCAACAAATACTTGAATAAAATAATGAATGATGGAAAAAATTACAACAGATCCTCTGTTGCTTAGGGATCCATAAATCATTGGCAACCTTTGATCCTCAAATATGCAATATATTCAAATAAGAAGATATATAAAACACAAGAATTACAATCTTAAAATCACAACTCTCATGAGTCTTCAATAGCAGTAATGATTACAATCATAAAATGCCCTCAGGCTTACAAATGAACACACACAGGGAAACGGCCTGCTCCTACTCTCTCTAGCCTCTCTTGGCTCATGAATCCAACCCCTCTCCAATAGCTCCCTCCTCTCTTAAATATAAAATAACATAAAAATATCCTTAGGAGGTTGAATCCCATCTCTTTCATTAGATTCTATGCCTTGGAGCTAGGTGGAAATAGTCAAAGAGACAAAAATCCAACAAACTACTAATTTTCAGGAAATTGTTGGAAGTCATTAATAAATTGTTTCCAACTCATTGCATGAGGTATTTAATGGAGATAAAAATTAGTTTCAGGTCTCCCTTGACATCTAACTGATCCATGAGAAGTCATTCGAACCCTCCTTGACAGGTGGCAACCTCCCAACAAGGCGAATATCTAACAACTATGCAAAACAGAGAATTTACAGCACATTTTGTAGTGCACTAGTGTTTTAATTGTTTCTCTCAAATTCCAAACTAGGTCAGGATGAAATTTGGTCAGCAAGTCAACAAGGATATCGTCTTCCTCCACAAAAAATTTCAGAGAAACCCACGTCATCGTTTTGGATTTATGATCAAATCTGTAAAAGAAACTGCTACAGGAAATTTCATAGCGCATTTCGTAGTGTCTATCTCAATTCACAATGCCTGAGCCAATTCACAGTGCCAAAGGAAAATCAAGTAGCCAAACCCTTCCTGACCTCCACACAAGACAAAAGAGCTCATGGAGTACATGATGGCTATGAGGTTGATGCTGGTAATTTCATAATTTTGCTCAGATGCCTGCAAGTTGCCCAACCTATGTTAATGTTTAAGCCATTATTATAGATGTTTGCATTTCATTAGATAACAATAGCATAATCCAATATCACTGAGAAATACACAATCACAAGAGACACATCATTTATCCTGGGAAACCCTCTAGGGGAAGAAAACCTAGCAAAAATTCCTTAATATAGATAGCCAATACAATGCCAAGAGATCTCTTATGCTAATACAGAAAGTCCTCTCCTAGATATGTGTCACTCTCTCTCCTTTGTCGGTAACAGATCAGAACTTGTCTCTCAAACTGAGCAAGTGAGTTGTGTCTAAGTGAGGCGCTAGCCTCCTTTATTTATACAAGTCTGGCACGTGTGAAGTGTCTCTTCACTGGCAGGGCCGACTTCTCAAACTGGGTGGGCAAACCCACCTTTATTATATTTCTGGGTCTCTTTATTATCTGTTGGGGCCGACTTCTTATTATACCTATTACAATTGTCTTTTGACCAATCCGCAAAAGGGGATTTGGTCCTATTATAATAACTGACACGATCAATCCACAATGGGGATTGATCCTATGAATAATATATCAATAATAATAAGAATACTCTTTGCAGTTACATTATTTCAACACTCCCCCTTAACAAGAAGGGTATTCTTCAGCAGCAGCATGCGAGAGAGAGAGGATAGCATCATCAACAGCATCAAGTGGGAGGACAGCATCATCAATATCATCTTGGTTGGTGTATCTATAAATCATCGAAAGTTTTCTTCATTGACAGCATCATCATTCTCAAAGGAATGCCAGCATCATCTACATCAATATGTATTAGTATAAAAACTGATACATCATCATCATCACAGCACAAGGTTGTCTCATCATAATACAAGATTGGCTTTATGTCACAACTGTCAAGCTAGAAGCTCAGTACTTGTCTCATCTCAATGTCTTACTTTACATCACAGCACTCAAGCTGGAAGCAAGATACTAGATTGTCTTTACACCACAGTTGTCAAGATGGAAGCACAGTACTAGTCTCATCTCATCGTCTTGCTTTACATC
This sequence comes from Picea engelmannii, assembly GCA_009831015.1. Lineage (NCBI taxonomy): Eukaryota > Viridiplantae > Streptophyta > Pinopsida > Pinales > Pinaceae > Picea > Picea engelmannii. The sequence goes on from ML864895.1 coordinate 29,231, forward strand.
ACAGCACTCAAGATACTCGTCCTGCTTTACGTCACAACCATCCGGTCGGAAGCAGGATACTAGACTTTCTTTACGTCACAGTTATCCAGCCGGAAGCTCAATGCTAGTCTCATCATATCATCTTTATTTATGCCACAACCATCAGGTCGGAAGAAAGGTACACATCCTGCTTTACGTCACAACCATCAGGTTGGAAGTAGGGTACTAGACTTTCTTTACGTCGCAGCTATACAGCCAGAAGCATAGTACTAGTCACACATCATCTTGCTTTACGTCGCAACCTTCAGGTCGAAAGAAAGGAACATCTCATCTTCCTTTACGTTTGACAACTCGGTCAGAAGCAAGGAACATCTCATCTTGCTTTAAGTATGACAACTCGGTCATAAACAAGGAACATCTCATCTTTCTTTACGTCTGACAACTCGGTCAGAAGCAAGGAACACATCCCATCTTGATTTACGTTTGACAACTCGGTCAGAAGCAAGGAACATCTCATCTTGCTTTACATCTGAAAACTCGGTCAGAAGCAAGGAACATATCATCTTTCTTTACGTCTGACAACTCGGTCAGAATCAAGGAACACATCTTATCTTGCTTTACATCTGACAAATCGGTCAGAAGCAAGGAACACATCTCATCTTTCTTTACGTCTGAAAACTAGGTCAGAAGCAAGGTGCACATCCTGCTTTACTTCACAACCACAAGGTCAGAAGCAAGGAATATCTCATCACAACAACTACTCCCCCTTTCGAGGAAGATCCTTTCGGACTATGCCAAGCTTATCTCGGAAGTACTCAAACTTCACACGAGATAGGGGCTTGGTCAATCAACAACCTGTTCATCCGTGCTAATGTACTAGAGTTTCAAGGCTCCTCTCTATACCATGTCATGGATGTAATGATAACGGATATCTATGTGCTTCAACCTGTCATGGAATACAGGATGCTCTGTCATCTTTATGCAGCTCTGGTTGTCACATAGAATCAAGTTTGCTCTCATCTCTAAGTCAAATAGGTCGGTCAACAACTTTCGAAGCCATATAGCTTCGCAGCTAGCAGAACATGTAGCGATGTATTCTGCTTCCGTTGTGATGAGAGCAATGCTAGATTACTTCCTACTTTGCCACGAGATCATAGCTGATCCCAAACTAAAACATCATCCTGAAGTGCTTTTCCTGTCAGAAACACTTCCTGCCCAATCTGCATCAGTATATCCACTCAATGTGAAATTATGATCTCCATCATAGTTGAGACCATAATCTAATGTACCTTTAACGTATTTCATCACATGTTTTGTAGCCACTAGGTGAACACATCTGGGTTCTACCAGAAACTGACTCAAGGTGTTCACGACAAAACAAATGTTTGGTATGGTGTTCGTCAGGTACATCAGCGATCCAATAATCTGTCTATACAATGTGGCATCAATGAATTCTGACGAAGTATCGACCAGCAGCTTCAACTTCGCTTCCATGGGTGTATTCATGGGCTTGCATTCCATCATGTCAAATCTCTTTAAGATTTCGACCGTGTACTTCCCTTGGTTAAGGAAGATCCTCTCAAGACTCTGCCATACCTCAAGACCTAAGAAACAATGCATTAGGCCAAGGTCTTTCATTTCAAATTTTGAGGTAAGTCTCTTTTTACATTCAGTGATGAGCTTTTCTTCTCCAGTTAAGAATAAGTCATCCACATATAGCAGTAAGATTATTGGCTCATTTTTCATAATTTTGAAGTAGAGATTAGAGTCTGCTTTACTCTTGGTAAAGCCTAAGCTCGTCAAGAAACTGTCTATACAGCCATACCAAGCTCTAGGAGCTTGCTTCAATCCATATAAGGCTTTGTTCAATCTGCAGACATGAGACTTCCTGTCTTCAGCCTTAAATCCTTGAGGTTTCTCTATATACACTTCCTCTTCGATGACACCATTTAGGAAAGTTGTCTTCACGTCTATCTGGTGCAGCTTCCACTTCATCTTAGCTGCAAGAGCTATGATGGTCCTGATCAAAGTGTATATGGCCACAGGAGCGAATGTCTTTTCATAGCCAATGCCTTCCTTCTAGGAAAAGCCACAAGCGACAAATATTTCTCAATACTTCCATCTACAGCATGTTTTATTTTGAAGAGCCATCTGGAGGATACCCCATCTTTATTCATCGGTCTAGGAACTATTTCCCATACTATGTTCTTCATTATGGATTGGTATTCCTCTGTCATGGCATCTTCCCATTCTTTCCTTTGAATGACTTCTTCAAAGCAGGTAGGCTCCTCTTCTAGGAGATCACACATCAAAGCCACATAACTGGAGAATGGCTTTGGTCTTTTCACTTGTCTCGTAGTTCCTTCGAGAATGCCATACTTCTCTCCATCTTGAATAAGCTATCTAGCCCAAGCTGGCTTTCTTTTATGGAGGATTGTCATATGAGGAGGTTCTTGCACTTCTACTATATCATGGTCTTCTAGAAGTTCCTCATCAGGGGAAGTTATGATTTCCCTTACTGGTTCTGCAGCTCTGGGAACCTCCCTTATTGCAGTATTGGGGATTACGGATTCCTCTTCACATACCTCTTCAAGCTGGCATATTTTAGATTTCTTGAGCATTGCATCTTCATCAAAGGTCACATCCATATTGATCTCAATGTGATGTTGACCTGGTATATCGGTTCTAAAGGCCTTGGAGACCTCACAGTATTCCACAAATATTCCCTTCTTTCCTAAAGGGTCCATCTTGTTTCTCTTCTCTTTACGTATATGAATAAACACTAGACAGTCAAATATTTTGAGATGGCTTACCTCTGGCTTCTTTCCGATGAACATCTCTTCCGGTGTCTTGAGCCCAATTGCACTATGGGACAATTGGTTCTGCACATAAACAACTGCCATTGTTGTTTCTTCCCATAAGCACATAGGAAGATCCTGATCTTCACAGCTTCCAGAATGGTTCTGTTCTTCCGTTCAGCTACACCGTTTTGTTGGGGATTATAGGGAGTAGTGAGTTCCCTATAGATCCCAACATCTTTGTAGAAGTTCACAAACTCTTTTGAGGTATATTCTCCTCCATTATCTGACCTAAGTATATTAATATTCTTTTCAGAAATGTTCTCTATCAAGGCTTTGAATTCCTTGAACTTGTTGAACACTTCAAATATATTCAGGTCTTACGAGCATAATCATCAATGAATGATACATAGTATACATACCCACTAATGGAGGATGATGGAATTGATCCACACACATCTGAATGAATGAGTTCTAAAACTCCTTCTGCCTTGCTGTCTTTCTTTAGAAACAAGTTCTTCATGTTCTTCCCTTGTGCACATTCATTGCATACGCCTTCATGGTCACCTTTGAGTTCTGGTAAACCTGTGACCACTTTGCATATGTATGGTAGCACCTTGTAGTTGATGTGAGCTAATATTTTATGCTAAAGTTCACATGGATTCTTCAATGGCGTGGATCATGGCAGCTTCTGAGTGACCCTTTAGCTTATGAGAGCCACCTTCTTCTTTATCAATGATGATTGCTTCATTTATGGTCTCTCCTTTAGCACGTTGCCTTATGCAACCTTTGCTATAGCTTCTTCATGTGACATGGAGCAAGGTCAACAAAACAACAAGCAAGAATAATATCCTTCTGATAATATAAAGCAATAGCACGAACAATCATCACAGTAGCTCCTTTAGAGCTATCACTTATAATTTGTTTGAAGCAAAGATTAAAGGTAAGGAATACAATACGAAGTGAGGTCAACACTCTCATAGTGTTGTGACCAAGCACTCTTCCATGGCAACCTGGAACTAACACATGAGGTTTCTCCTAGAGGAGGTGTTAGTTGTATCAGGCAAAGTATTTACCTATATATGCTCACATG
>WSFP011426163.1:0-22268 GCA_009831015.1 Picea engelmannii
TGGGAATTTATAGTCCCCAACAATAGAGATATTATTTTGTAAATGAACTATTGGGTTTATTTTGAAATCAGGACCGAGGTTGTTGCCACCAGTAAACAATAAATTCAAGAAAGTTATGTTGGTTTTTCCCTTCATTTTCTATCTCACGTGGTGTTGAATAAACTAATGGATATATGGTTGTCTTACCCATTTGGTTTTTTGTCTAATAAATATTTGTTAAGAAAGTAATTATGCCTCCTCCTCAACTCATATTTGTTCATTTTTTTGAGTTATTTTCCAAGTAGAACTAGATTATGGTGTCCATGGTTCAAAATATCACTCATATGGTTGAAACCTATTAAACCCCCTTGTTGGTTGACCTTTTTTTAATTACCTCCAAGATACAATTCAATATCCTTTTATTTTTTTTAAATCAATAATAGAGATTGACTCCATGAACCATTTTTATTTATTATAAATCCATCCTGAGCTCCATCTATTTAAATCGATTGTCCTTGGGTGACATAAAAGGACTCTTTCCTTAGGAAATATTGAGGGTAACCCCCCTCTAGCCTAAGAACTAGCTCAAAAGCCTATAGTGGCATGGGGAGGTGCATCGTGCACACTATGCCCTGGCATTTGGCCCCTCTGTGAGAGATAGGGGACAATAGAAGCCTAAAACCTAAAAAACCAAGCAAATACATATTTTTCTTTTTTGTAAACTAAGTTGCTTCTATATTAATAATATACAAAATGTTTTACAATCCTAGTTGTCTGAGCTTTTCCAAGAAGGAAACCAAAGCTCAAATAGTTATCATATAACAATAATAGCATGTTTGAGAAATTCCTTGACAAACTGTTGTATTCTAAGGCTATCTAGAGGACCCTATAAGACTATAAAAGAATAGGAATGTACTAGAAAAACATGGGATATCATGATGATAGTTTTGCTAATTCTAAGGTGGCCTAACTAGACCTGCTTCCTTAAGGATCTCATGCTCATGTGCTTTACCCTTGTTATCATCATCGTCAATGTTGATCAAATTGGTGTTGGTTCCCTAAGAGCCTGAAGTGCTTGTGACGTCCATTATTTCCTCTTCATTATTTGGGTTCCAATCTCTTGATTCTCTCTAGTGACTCTCCTTGCTTATCATCGTTGTCTTCCATTGAAAGGGAAACAAGGGTCTTAATTAGCCAATAAAATTCAATAGCTTTAAAGACGTTAGTGTCTCTGGATCTTGTGAAACCAGCATCCTTTACCCATTCTTGAAATTGCTTCTTAATTATATGCTTTGGGGTATGCTTGCTCCTCTATCTCGCTCTTCTTACCAATTTCTCCATTTTTTGTTAGGATTCAGGGGGGATAGTCTCATAGTATATTTGTTTATCTTTCTCAACTTCTTGTTCTACCCTTATTCCCTGAGATATGGGAATTACCTTTCTTTGCACTGGTGTACTCTGAGCTCCTTTTCTCTTTTCTCCTTTTCTGCTCAATTTAGATTGGTCGAAAGCACTATCGTTTTCCATCAAAATACCAATGAGGGTGTTGCAGATACAGGCTACCCTTTCTGTAAACAATTCTCCAAATGTTATGTTTCACTATGAGAGGGCCTCTGAAAGGAATTGGGATCTATCAGGATGTGGAACTTTAATACCTAGGACTTCTTTGCTGCTATGGTGTAGTTATGTTGAGATCCAAGGAGGCCTGCCTTCTCTTAGAAAATCCAGATAATCACCACTTTTTTGCAGCATAGCCCACTCAAACCTAACTTCAACCACCTTGAAAAAAAGACTCACAAGAATTTCCCAACCCTCCCAACTCCTTGTTGATAGTTCCCCAGCCCTTTGAGGGGTTGTAAGACAACTCTTGACAAAATAAATCGACAGGGGGGAAGCTCGGATAAATAAAAAGGTAGAATCTCTATGGATTACCTCAACACCATGAATGATGAGGGAACTGCACCACCCACGAGATATTTCTCCAAGGATAGACACTTTCCTTTGTACCCTTCCAATCCCACCACGATTTGGCTAGCACCACGAAGACAACCTTCTTATCTACTATAGAAAAGGGCTTACATGACCCACTTCCACAAACTCCATCGCTTCCCTTCGAAAGCTCCTCTACAGAAAGTAGCATCCACAAACTACTCAAGAGGAGAAGCACCCACAACAAAATTTTATGGCACAAAGATAGAGTTGGGACCCCATGAATTCCATCAATGAACAAAGCAGGCACTAGACAAGGATTTTAGGCCAAGTCCCCTGGATAAATAATCCAATGAGTCTTTCTGCTCTATTGATAACATCTAGCTCCATTTGTTTCCATAATCACAGTGTCATTCATCTCAAATAGTGCCTTAATGTTTTTGTATGGCTTGAGAGTACTACCCACCATGGAAAATCCTAGTTTTTGGTTACCATTACCCATTTTCTACCTCCAAACATCGTTCTTGTATCCTCTATCTATCCTCCCTTCCAAAACCTTCATCATGTTTGTGGGGGGGAGGGAGGTGGTATTCCTCCCTCTATATATTATCCATGTACTAACATGCCCATTCAAACAACATATGTATGTGAGGGCTCATTACTTTGCAAGGTGGTGGTCAGACTCACCACGTGTGAGGTCCAAGCCCCACCTGTCAACACCCCATCCGGTAAACCAAATACATATATTGAAGGGAAGGAATAAATACATATAAATGGTTCCAAACTCTTTTCATTATTTTTCCCATTTTTCTTGTTATGTCTATCACCATAACTCTATACAATGAAAAAAAGCATGTAGCCAATTCAAAGTATAGTGTGTACTATATGTGTCTTTCCACTTTTGGTATCTTTTAGGGGGAATAGATATATTATATTAATATACAAGAAAAAGAGTGTTGGGTATCCTTATTTGTAAACTCTATATTCATGTAATGTTCCCAACTAGGCTAGGCTATAATTTAAGTATCTTTTTGTGCAAATTATGATGTTGTTGGTGTGGTTCCATTGTTAAATAGTTTGTACTCATATATATCTTATACCAAATCTAATATATGACTTTTCACAAGTAATTTGCATGCATTACATTAAGTGAACTTCCATCAAACACACTTCTAATCCAAGCACACAAACAAGGGCAATGATAGCATTGGCATCCTTTAATATAAATGGAGACTAGAAATACAATCAGCAACAGAAGTCTAATGGATGTCATAGTAGCTTCACCAAACACTACAACTCAACAAAACATGGGATGATGCCACTAAATGATGTCAACTACTCCAAGGCTCTTATAGTATCTAGTGATCTGCTTCAGTGTCATCATTCTGCAATATCCTTTTAGCCCTACGGATTTGGGACCAAATCGCCTGCTTCGAACATTGAAACCCCCTTACAGAGGTCCTCGCAGGACAAGGCTGATCATCATGCGGGGCCTCACAAGACAACTGGTGTTCAACCAACAGTGATGCCTCCAAAAACCCTCTTGCAGCAAATCTCAGTCTGCAAAGTCCCTCGTTGAACAAACCCAGGCAACTAGCAGGGCCTCACGGGACCCTCATCTTCAACCAGCAAGGATGTCTTCTAGTATGCCTTCATGAAACCCTCCTAACACCTACAAAATCCACAATTTACTTCCTCTGTAACACTCTGAAATTCCATGTGCCATTCAATACCCCTTCAACTGAACTCAAACTGCAAATTTAATCTCCATTGGAAACCCTGGATGGATTCCCCTCTTGTCTAGGCTCCAATGGAAATCCTAGCCGGATTCCCCTCTTGTCAAGCCAGGGTGGATATTGCACCACCAAAGCCAAACCAATAGTGGAAGGTTTTTTCTAAACCCTAACGAAACAATGGCTCCAAGAGCACTCCTGAAATGAAAGATCAAGTCATAATGTCCAAGTGAGACTCTACCCTTCCTTTTATACTTTCTCCATGCCTTCTAGAACTTTCCCTTTTTTTACTAAATCAAATGTAACCCTTATCCCACTTTTGACTAAATGAAATATGACCCTTATTCCCCTTTTTCTTTCACTTTAGGATTAAAATTAACTTTTAATAATAGATAAGTAACTTATCAATCTAATGTCACTTTAAATACATAACATCTCCTAACTTAGTGACACGAATTACCCCTTTTGACTCCCATTTTTTTCACCAATAAACCATGGAAGTCATTTCCACTTCTGAATAAGGGAATCCAAAAGTGGGGACATGATAAATCCTCCCTTACCAAAGATTTCTTGTCCTCAAGAAATGCCATAACGATTTGATGCTCCATCAACTGATCCAGACTAAAACTGAATATGATACCAGGATCCCAAACCACCCTATAAGAGGTGAATCATCCTCTGCTTAAGGTCTGGTCTAGTAATGTATTGATATTCGAGGTCTCCTAAAAACTGCCCATGAGTAAGGCCACTCGGTGCTGCAACAACTTGATCAACCCACCTAGGAACTACTCTGTTAGAGAACCAATATCATGAAGGAAAAAATTGGTTCTCGCCTCTGTGTCAACTAATGCATTATCTCCTACTAAATCCTAGGGTCCCAAGCTATCCTTGGAAAGGAACCAACACATTGATTGTTCTCCACTCTTATCATAGTCATCTGACCATCATTTCCACTATGTATCCACAAGTTGTAATGTCTCAAAGTATCTCAACCACTATTGAGGATCATACCCATCCAATGTATCCCAACTCTAAAATCAGACATCATAGAGAATTCTATGTGGTCATCAACTCATAGGGCATCCACTACACCTCGTCTCCAAGTGTTAAAGGGAAAATTCCTAATACTCCAGCACCCTCGGTCTACTTCAATCATCCAAACATCGTCTGGACAATCCTCCAACATATCATCCGCAAAGCCCCTAAACACAAGAACCCCATAGAATGTAAAGTCGCCAAGATCCCACACTAGCCTGTATGATATGAAACACCCTCTACTCATAGAACTAGTCTGTAAGGTGAAAATATCAGAATCCACCTGACTGCTCCTGATCATTCAGGCAATCATAAGTTGCATAAACTTGGTCAACTCCTCGAAAAATCGCTCCTCCAAGCAACCACTCCTGATCCTCCCAACGGAAAACTCCAGAATTCAAAATTGACACTCGCATCTCTAATAGTAGATGAATTGTCAAGCAATGTAATCCCAAGGTTCCAAACTAATCCCGGAAGGGTACCACCATGTTGATGTTGCACTACTTTAATCATTACCATCGTACTAATGCTCCCAGTCTCTGTCCTCCTCTCCTGGAACCCCAAGTTGAACTCCCTGAAGGGACTAAAACCACTATCCTGAATCCTCCCCTGCGAAGGTGTCTCGGTTAAGTCTAAGTCTACAAATACATGGTTGGCCTCGAGTCCACCCTGCCATATAGAAAAATTCTCGACCTTCCCTCTCCTAACATCCCAAAAATAAAGCAGACCAATCATTGTCACAGCTCTGTCGCTCATCATCATTTGAATCAATATATCACTCAGATGAATTCCTGGATCCCACCACCAAATTGGAAGTCCACCACTCCCAATACTTTATAGTTTTTGTTGTGCCATACTGATAATCATCATAGTTAAAATAATCCAAGTCCCTGGTATGTCATCATCTAGTGGAAACCAAGCACTAGGTATCAATTATATGCATGTTAATCTATTTGGCCCCTCCCAAACTGCATCAGGTAATCTACTATCTCGATCATCGTCAATGTACTCAAGTAATTTGTGGAGTCTAAACACCTCCTTGGAAAGTATCCCCAACACCTACGGTACCTCATATTCATACGAGTACCCAAAATGCCATCCCAAAGGTGTGGACTTAGGAACTACATGTGTGTGAGCCTCATAGTGTATAAAGCCATCCATCACCCTGATAGTTGAAATTTCTATGAATTGATCCAATACAATATTGATCTCCTCTTGTTCTCTGACCACATGGCCCAAATGTAAGAAATATGATATGGCCATAATCCCACCTGCCTCACCCAACTGAATTAGCCGATGAATCCTCCATGTCCTATTGAGTATACCGTTGACATCAAAAAATAACGCTAGCTACCACCGCCACTATCTGTAAGACTAGAAAGTGTCAGGTGCATTGGTCAACCCCAATGGTATGACCAAGGACTCATGGTAATATTTGAGAGTGATCCTCCGGGTATCTTTCTTTGTTCCTACTATGGTGATATCCCAATCAAAGATCAATATTTGAGGAATGTTCCTCCCAATGAAACTCATCGATCTTGGGTGAACCAAACTCAATGATATGTCTGAATTCCTTATCTGTAGGTATCCTTGGGGGAAACATCCCAAAAACCCATTTCACACCATCGTACACCATTGTATATTGTTGTAGACTACTACACACCACTTTATCATCATGAACTATTGTTTATCCTAGATGTTCCATTGTATCAATCACACTACCAATATCAATTGAACTTGGATCCTAGAGCGATGTATCTACATATGTCCTATACTCACTCCCCTAATCAATTGGTGCATATACTTACTTGTTGGTTGGTCCACAAGGAACTACCATCTCTCTAGCTAAGCCTTGAGACAAAATAAATGGCGCATGATCCCTGCAATGCAAAATAGGCGCACGGTCACAACCCTAAGTGTAAAAAATCTCCTCATACACCTGCAACTCTTAATACTCCTTGTTTGGAGTCGTCATAAGAGGATCCTCCCTCAGATCATGAGTTCCACTCATTCCCTTATGTGTCATTGTTGAAGAGCGTGCCAAACTAAGATGGTAACAGAGCTCCTCAATCTCCCTTTCTTTGTCTTCAACGAACTTAAGAACAAGGTCCCTATCCATGAGTAGATGCAAGTAATTGGATTTCATCTGCTCTAGTGCTTCTTTGATGATGCATAATTGATCACTAGTGATTCCATCTGCAACTCCATTTTATCTCTCCTCCATCTTATCTTTCCACATAATATCTTCAATACACTTATGAGCACCATCTGCCCTCGTTAATACCTGCACAATTTTCTCCTCTGTCACCAATAATCGGTCCTCCAAATCTTGCAATGCTAAGGGTCTATGTTCACCATCATGTCATCTATAGTGACTTCCTCATCATCATCGACATCGTAAATGAGATATCATGTTGAATCCTCATCATGTGTAGATGTTATCACACTTGAACTACCCTCATCATACACACTAAGTGATGTCGGGTTTTCAACATCGACTGATTGGAACATATAGTCGTCATAAGATGTTGCATCCTCATCTTTTGTTGATTCATCAGAGGTATACCCATCCAATACACTAGTGTCATCGGCCTCATCGGTTAGTTATGATGATGTATCATAGGTTGTTGTTTGACCTTCCTTTATGAACACATCCTCCTCATGGCTAGATGCATACTCCTCCACCTGTCCTCCATGTTTGTCTCCCTTCACCTTATGCCATGTGATTTTCAAGGGATCCTCATCCATATCCTTGGGCCAGCTTCCATACTCAAGCATATATTTAAATGTTGCTAGTTTCTTCTTGTTTTACTGAACAATTTTCCAATTTTCATCCTTTGTGCACACATCCTCCTTGTAACATCCCCAATAGAATGGCCTGGCATATTGTGTCCTTCTATGCATTAAATATTCTTGATGCTCTAATCCGGTTGACAAATTATCACAAATAGTTTGCCTGTATTCTAATAATAAACATTTTGTCAAACATATTGCATGTAATACAAATACATCATAAATAGAAGAGACAATATGTGGTATTTTGTTATGAATGAAGATCTGAATACAACAATCCAATGGTTGTTATGGCAGCTACAATACCCCAATGGAAAACACACAATACAAGCCAAAAATATGGTTTCATGCCATGGCCTCAACAATAGATGAGATCAAATGCTGCAAGGGCCACAACCCCTCCCAGTGAATCACTACAACCCAAAACTGAAAACAAACCCAAGATGAAACTCCAATGAATATCATGGATGGATCATCCTCCTTGTCTAGCTAGGGTGGATATTGCACCACCAAAACAAGACCAATAATGGAAGGGTTTTGCCCAAAACCCCAACAAAAACGTTGGCTACAAGAGAACTCAATAAGATATCAAATCATAATGCCAAAGTGAGTCTCTACCCCTCATTTTATCATTTTTACATGCCTTCTTGAACTTTGTTGTTTTTTTTACCAAATCAAATGTAACTTCTATAACTTTCCCCTTTTTGACTAAATCAAATATAATCCTTATTTTCCCTCCAAATTTCACTTTAATATTAAAGTTACTTTAATAATAGTTAAGTAACTTATTAATCTAAAGTTACTGTAATTCCCTAATGTCACTTAAAAACACAACATCTCCTAACTAAGTGACATTAAATGACCACCCTTTTATTCCTTTTTCTCCACTAACAAGCCATGTAAGTCCTACTACAAAACAGTGGAACACAAAAATGGGGACATGACAAATCCTCCCTTCCAAAATGTTTCTTGTCCTCAAGCAATGCCATCATGACTTGATGCTCCATCGACTGATCCAGACTGAAGCTGAAAATGACACCCAGATCCCAAAACACCATGTAAGATGTGAAGCATCCTCTGCCCAAGGCGTGGTTTTGTAATGTACTGACATGAGAGGTCTCCTGAAAATATCCCACAAGTAAGGCCACTTAGTTCTGCAACAACTCGATCAACCCATCAAGGGACTACTCTACCAGGGAATCGATCTCATGAAGGCGGAAACTTTCTCTCGCCACTGTGTCAACTATCCCACTGTCTCCTACTGAAATCCTAGGGTCCCAATCTATCCTCAGAAAGGAACCACCACGTTGATGCTATGCCATTCTGATCGTAATTGACCGACCATCGTGCCCACCTGTTGAACCCCATACATTTCTTTTCGTTCACTCTTCCATAATTCATTTTTTTTTTTTGTGATCCCACAAGAATTTCATGTCATACAATGCACACTTCTCTTCTCCATGGCCTACATATTGTATCATAATTAGTCACTTTCCTATAACTTGGTGGGTTCGCAAGTGGCAGACTCATAGATGCATCTTTTATTCTTTCATTAGCCCGCTTCCAACACTTGTTTTTTTTTTTTCCTTTATCACAAACTCCCAGACTCATAACTCTTTATTGATCCATGTATACAAGTCCGACTGATAAATACCAACACTTAACCATTTCATGGACTCATGAACTTGCGGTCTCATCTAATTATATTTAATATTGATTCTATGGACTCAACTGCTAAATTGAATTCTGAAAAGGTCATTATTAAATGACATATTTCTCAAGGCAATTACATTTAATTCTTATTAATTCATCCATTGAAAATAAAACTTAAGTATGATTATCAAATAAGATCGTATCATTGTTCTAAGTAGTGTTACAAGGAATTTCATCAACCTGGTGAAGATGGCCGAGAAAAAACAACAATTCTGCAAAGATACTTTGAATATGTTCTCTAGAGAAGACCATAATTATCACTGGTCAAGGTCCTATTGGTATTATGCAACATTTCCAATCAAATAAAATAATAAAATTTGGACGTCAAGAATGTCTTGTATTGGTTATCTTCCTAAAGTTTTCTATTGTGAAGAAGTAGTCACTTGGTGCGTAGATAACTTTGTTCGAAATAGAAGGACGATTCCATTACAAAACAGTTCCCCTGTTTCATTGGAGCCATCAATGTTCAAAAATTTGTTGAAATTACCAGAGTTGAGTCTCACTTATAAAGGAGATGAATCTAGAACTTTTCTTAAGGGAAGAAATAATGGAATAGAGTTGCTACAAGAATATTTGCAAGACCCAACATAAATGCCACAAGATTTATCAAGGATTCAGGTGAGTTCTCTGAAAGACCCTTATTGAGAAATTGCTTGGCTTTTTCCTAGAATCAGTGGTCATGATTCTAATGTGACTATTCCTTGGTTGGCCCTATATATTCTACATTTTACAGTCCATGAAAATACTATCTTCGATTGGGCGAAAAATTATATCTAATGAAGTCTCTGCACAATTAATGAATTTTAAGAGTGATAAGAAGTTCTACATGGCTTCTTATCTAATATTTTCCATTATATATTGTCATATTTTTAAAATCTTGAGTATTGGAAAGAGGGTTAATTCCAAGGTCAACCATGTAACCATGTGGTATCAGGCCTTGTGGAGACAAAAGGTTGTTCATCATTTTTATGAAGTTTATAATAATTTTGCGTCTGTATTCAAAAAAATTCTCTTTGGAGGAGATACTTCTAGACTTTTGTTGGAAGCATCTACTTTTCTAAACACAATGAGAATTCTGGAGAAAACGGATGATTACAATATTATCAGGATTTTCTATTCTCATGAGAAACCTCTTTTTCTTCCTTATTATGTTTCAGATAACTATTTATCATAGAGGTAGCAAGACAATATAAGTTTTGGTTTCATGTTTTCTTTGAAAAAAGGAAAAAATAGTTTATTCCTTTACCTTGGAAAGTGGGTGAAATTGTGTTGAGAGGAATTGCAAAATTGATGAGTTTGCTTCGTATTTTGACCAGTATAATTTAAAATTTGCAAAATAAATTAAGGGGTTTGATCCTAATCACCTTTGTTATAATCATATGATATCAGTTGGAATCAGTCTTGCATTGGCTAATGCCCTTATATTTGGACAAGAAGAAGGAGATAGTCATGACCCTCCTATTCAGGGTATTAAGAAACATTTTGGTGGCATAGAGACTATTGTAAGTATTATAGAACATTACAAGCAAAGAGGAATATCACTAGGTTAAAGAAATGCAAAATCTCCTATTGTTTCTCATAGAAGTGTTTTTCCTAAAATAAATTCTCAATCTGCAACGACTCAACAAAGAAAATCCTCAAATAATAATTCATGTGACGATGGAGAGAAAACCCCTCCTCAAGGAAATTTGGAAACCCCTCATAAATTGAAAGTTAAAAGGAAAAGAACCAATTCTCAACAAGAAGGGGAAGACAAAACATACTTGAAAATAATATTTCTCTAGAGGACATCGATTTAGATGTTGATATTGAAAACATGGATGATTTTAGGGGCTAAATTTCACTCATGGGCTAATTTTCCATGTTTTTAAAAAAAACGAGATTCACTATTTTAAAAATGAATCGCCCAAATTCTATAGGATAAAATTATTTTACCTTAAAAATCGCCAAAATTTTATAAAAACTATATAAAATCCTTAGAAACTTGAATATTTTTACAAAAATATCGCCAAACATTTATAGTTGGCATATGAAGGATTAGTAAGATTTGCCAAGGTTTCTACATTTCAAAATAAATTTACATACTTAAAATCATCCATGATTGAAAATATCTAGTTCCCTAATGAAGAAGAGCATATACAAGAGAATATACAGTTTGTTGTTGAACTTGTTGTCCAGGATGAAATCTTTTCTGATGAGAAACGTTTTCTGTACAAAATGCATTGTTTGATAAATCTTCTCAGAAGTTAATTTTTGAAAGAAATTTGAAGATGCACTAGATGATTCCATAATTGAAATGGAAGAGAAAAATTCCAGGCTTAAAGAAAGAATCAAAGAATTGGAAGCAACTTTGATGTCTCCACCCATATTAGCCACCCTTGTTGTCATGGTCCAGCTTGACGGAAGCTTTAAGAGAACCCTTGAGTCAAGTCTAAGACTGAAAGGAGTTTCAAGTTTACTTAATTCTACTCGACACTTTGTGGAAGAAAGTATAAAGAAAATAATGTCACTTATTTTAGATATATGGGACTTAGCAAAATGTTTTTTCTTTATCGACAAAATACCAAAGAATATTTGAACACGGACTTAACAAATGATGAAGGATTCTTTACAAATGGAGTTGGTATGTTTGCTGCAAAAGTCTCGACAATGATAGAACAAAAAATAAAACAATAATATTTTCCTTATCAAAGCCGTATAAAGCAATTAAAAGCATGTTGGATTCAAAGGATTAATAAATTAAGAGGATTATTAAATGAACATAATGAATTATCACATAAAAAGACAAAGGCATATTCAAAAGTGATTGGGCTAGATATTGCAGGTACTACTATTGAAGTGTCAGATCAAAATTTAATATCAAATTCAATGCTCATGACTAGACAACAATTTGAGGGAAAAGTTAAGACTTTGAAAAAATTATCAGCAGAAAAAATTAATAGTATGGTGGAATATACTTATGATGATATTGACAGTTGGCTTGTAGAATATACAAATAGAAATGAATATATTGAGACTACATTACAAAATTTATCAGTTGAGAAATTGAAAGTAAATTATTTAGTATCAAAGTCAGGCAAGAAGTGATTGTTTCTCCCTTAAGAGAATATATTCAAGAATGGTTAAACAAATCTTTAATCAAAATTTATGAAACTCCAATGGAAGCAGTTAATATCGGTAATACAACTGCAACAAACAAGGATACAAAAGGTGCATCAACAAGCAAATGAGGGAGATATTCCATGACAGTAAGCCCATATTGAACACATATTTCCTTCATTTTCAAAATCCATCCAGTTGTATTTATTCTTTGGTTAGAAAGATATAATCAAATTCTGATAAGTTATTTTCTTCTTATGTCCAGATCTTGTTGCATGTACTTTGTCCCGGACTTACATTTTCTTCTTCATCTTTCTTGTAAATGTTTCATGGTCCATGGGAACCCCAATCCCAATCCATTTATGGACAAATGCCTTTTAAATTTCTAAGAATTGTAAAATACTTTATCATTTTTTAGAAATCCCGGAGAACTATTTTGGAGTTAGTTTTGACTATATTTTATAACTCTGAGTTTTGAGTATAAGATATTTGAAACCAGCTTATCAAATTCTCTTTTTGATTTTAATAAGCAATACTCTTTGAAAGTTCTCTTATGTGTTGGACCATAGTCCTTTTATTTTCGAATGTGATAAAAAAATATCTAAAATTGTGATGGATGTGAGAGTTTCTGCTATTTTCTACAACTTATTTATTTCCAACAAATTTGATGCTTAAGGTTCCTAGTCCATTTCTCTGGAACTTCGATATTTTATGTCATTTTAAATTTTTTTGAGCGATAAATTTTTTGGGTTTTGCTTTAAAGTAACATCCTATATTTTAGATTGACATTTAAAATAAAATATTTGAAGAATTTAAAGAGGAGTACCACCTCTATAAAAACGTAGGGGGGTTTATATCCTTGTGAGGTTGTTGTTTCGGTCTTAACAGATTCAAACTTCAACACCACTCTGCGTCCACAAGTTGTAATTCCTCAAAGGATCACATCCACTATCAAGGATCATGCCCATCCAATGTATCCCCACTCTAATATCAAACATCATAGAGAAGTCTATGTGGTCGTAAACTGATAGGGCATCCACTACACCTAGTCTCCAAGTATCAAAGGGAAAGGCCCCAATACTCCAACACCTCATGTCTACTACAATCGTCCAAGTATTTTCTGGACAATATCCCAACATATCGTCTGCAAAGTCCCTTTTTTTGAACACAAGAACCCTGTAGATGGTAAAGTCGCCATGATCCCAAACTAGCATGTATGATGTAAAGAACATAGCACTGGTCTGTAAGTTGTTAATACAAGAATCCAATTTACTGTTGTTGATAAGCCAAGAAATCATGAGATGCATAAGTTCGTTCAACTCCTCAGAAGACCACTCCTCCAAGAAACCACTCCTAAGCCTCCCAAAAGTAAACTCCAGAAAGTCAAAGTTGGTGCTCTCCTCTCTAATAGTGGCTGAGATATCAAGAAATGTAGTCTACAATTCCATGACTGGCCTCAAGTCTGTCCTTCCCTATAGAGTAATTCTCAACCTCCCCTCTACTGACGTCACAAAAATAAAGTGGACCAATCATTGTCACGGCTCTGTCGACCATCATCTAAATCAATCCATCGCTCAGATGAATTCTTGGATCCCACCACCAAATAGGAATTCCACACTCATAATACTTGTTAATTGTTGTTTCATCATACTGGTAACCATCGAAGTCAAAATGAGCCAAGTCCCTGGTATGTCATAATCTGGTGGAATCCTAGTACTAGGAATCAACTCTGTGCCTGCTGATTTATTCGGCTCCTGCCAAAATGTACTAGGAAATTTGTTGTCATCCATGTCCCCGAGTAATCTGTGGAGTCTAAATACCTCCCTAGAAAGTACCACTGTGACTTGTGGTGCCTCATACTCATATGATTACCCAAAATTCCTTGTCGAAGGTGGATCATACATGGCCCTCATAATCATCTCTCTAAGTGGGGCCTCAGGGGCTACAAGTGTGCGACCTTTGGAATGGATAATCCCATCCACTACTCTATCAACTGGAATCTCTATGAACTGGCCCAATACAATCTGGATCTCCTCATGTGCTCCTACTACATAGTGCAAACAAAAGAACTCTGGCATGGCTATAATCCTCCATGTCTTACCCAACTGACTCAGGTGAATCCTCTGTGTCCTTCCAAATATATTGTCAGCATCATAAAATGGCACTAGATTCCATTACCACTGCCTGTAAGACTGGAAAGTGTCAGGTGTGTTGGTTAATGCCAATGGTATGACCAAGGACTTAAGGTAACATCTGAGAGTGATCCTGCGGATATACTTCTCTATATCCCTTCTCTGGTGATACCCCACTCAAAGATAAATCTATGAGGGATATAACTCTCCATGAGGCTCATCCATCCACTCATCAATCCTAGGTCAACCAAACTCAATGGTATTTCTGAAGTCTTTTTCTGGAGGTCACCCAGGGGGAAATGTCCTAAAAACCCATTGCATACCATCATACACCAATGCATATTGTCGTAGATGGTTGCACACCATTGTATCATCATGTACCACCATGTATTCTATATGTGCCATTGTATCAATTACTCTACTAATATCAACTGGACCTGGATCCCAAAGTGATGTATCCACATATGTCTTATACACAATCTCTCAATAAACTGGTGCATATACTTCCTTGTTGGTTGGTCCACAAGGAATTTTCTCGACTACTATCTCTGTAGCTAATCTTTGAGCCCAAATAAATGTCTCATGATCCATGCAATGCAAGACAGACACATGGTCAAAACCCTCTGTGTCCAAACTCTCCTCATACAATTTCAACCTTGAATCCTCTTCGTGTGGAATCATCACAAGAGGTCCCTCCCTTTAATCATGAGTGTCACTCATTCTCTCATGTATCACTACCACCAAATATGATGAAGTATTTGTTTCTGTCAACAATGAGGAGTGTGCCAGACTAAGTTGGTGACAAAGCTCCTCAGTCTCCCTTTCCTTGTCTTCAACAAACTTAAGAGCAAGGTCCCTATCCATGAACAACTTCAAGTAATCAGATTTCATATGTTCTAGTGATTCTCTAATGATGTGTAATTGAGCACTAGAGATCCCATATGCAAATCCTTTTTGTCTCTCCTCCATCTTAGCTTTCCACATAAGATCTTCAATAAATTTATGAGTACCATCTGTCGTTGCCAACACCTATACAATTTGCTCCTCCTTGACCAATAATTGGTCCTCTAAACTCTATCAAGGTGAAATCACGTCCTCCTCATCATCAACATCATAAATGAGATATGGTGTTGAATTTTCATCATGTGTAGGTTCCATCATGCTTGAACTATCTTCATCATAAGTATCTTGCATAGCGAAAGATGTTGGATCCCCAACATCGGTTGATTGGAACATATGGTCATCATCATGTGTTTCATCCTCATATTCTACTGATTCATCAAAGGTATACCCATCCAACACTCTAGTTCCACCGGTCTTATCGGTTAATTTTGATGATGTCTCAAAGGCTACCAGTTGGTCTTCCTTTATGCACACATTCTCCTCATGTCTAGATGCATGCTCCTCCACCTCTTCTTCAAGATCTTTTGAATTCTTCCATGTGCCTTTCAAAGAGGTCTTGGTCTGACCTCTAAGATCCTTCCCACTCTTGATGTCAATATAATCCTCTAATGACGGAGCAACTTATATCTCTTCACTGAACTTTTCATACTCGCCGCAGTAGGTTGTGCGCTCTGCATATAACGGCCACAATATTGGGTACTTTAAAAATGATGTTAGTTCCTTCTGATATTTTGATATGGATTCCTTATTGGTATTCATATTTTCTTATCCATTGTATGCACACAATCATATTTCCTTCCCACTGTTTCCCCTCACTGTAAATCGCACAGCTTTTTCTGGAAAAACCCTGAAAATTTGTCGAAATTAAAATGATGATAACTTTACTTCTCAGACTCTGTTTCAGTCGATTTGTTTTAGAAATTGGGTATTTTTCCAAGAGGAATTCAAATATCCAATTTGTTTTTCCAAATTCTACTCATAAAGTTTCAGATCTGAACCTGAAGTGTGTCATCCTCTTTTTTCCCTAAAAATTATTCTGCAAAAAGACCCCAAAAAAATTTCCCTTCTTTGGCCAAGGAAAGTGCTTTGATGCAATCACGGGATGGAAAGATCACCAACTCTGGTACCACTGTAATGTCCTTAATAGAATGGGATAGGATATTATTTCCTTCTATGCATTAAATATTCTTGATGCTCTAATATGGTTGAAAAATTATCACAAACAGTTTGCATGTATTCTAATAATAGACATTTTGTCAAATGTAATACAAATACACCAGAAATATCAGAGACAATATGTGTTATTTTATTATGAATGAATATCTGAATATAACAATCTAATTGTTTCTATGGAATTTGAAATACCCCAATGGAAAACACACAATACAAGCCAAAAACATGGTATCATGCCATGGCCTCCTCAACAGATGAGATCAAACCCTGCAAGTGCCACAACCTCTCCAAGCAAATTACTACAACCCAAAACTGAAAACAAACCCAAGATGAATCTCCAATGAAGATCCCATATGGATCCTCCTCCTTGCCTATCTAGGGTGGATATTGCACCACCGAAACAAGACCAATAATGGAAGGGGTTTTCCCAAAACCCCAACGAAAACGTTGGCTACAAGAGCACTCAATAAGATATGAAATCATAATGCCAAAGTGAGGCTCTACCCCTCATTTTATCATTTTTCCATGCCTTCTATAACTTTCCCCTTGTTTGACCAAATCAAATGTAACTTCTAGAATTTTCCCCTTATTGACTAAATCAAATATAATCCTTATTTTCCCTCCAAATTTCACTTTAAGATTAAAAGTCACTTTAAAAATAGTTAAGTAACTTATTAATCTAAAGTTACTTTAATTCCCTAATGTCAATTTAAAAACATAAAATCTCCTAACTAAGTGACATTAAACGACTCCCTTTTTACTCATTTTTCTCCACTAACAAGCCACGAAAGTCCCTTCTACTACAAAATAGGGGAACCCAAAAATGGGGACATGACACTCCTCTTGGCTAGATGAATACTCATGCTTGTCTTTATTTCACCTTCATCCCTATGCTTTTCAAGAAATCTGCGTCCAAATCCTTGGGCTAGCTTCCATACTCAATCTTGTATTTAATTGTTGCTAGCGTCTTCTTGTTTTGTTGAATGATTTGGCAAGTTTCATCCTAATTTGTCTTCATATTTTCTTACACGTTGGCAAGATCACCGGCTATGATACCACTATAATATTCCCAACTAGGCTAGCCTAGTATTTAAGTATTTTGTTTTTCAAATTATGATCTTAATCATGTGGTTCCAATTTTAAATAGTTTGTACTCAAATATATCTTATACCAAATCTGCTATATGAATTTTCACAAGTAGTTTCCATGCATTACATTAAGTGAACTTCCATCAAACACATTTCTAATCCAAGCACACAAACAAGGGAAATGACAAAATTGGCATCCTTTATTATGAATGGAGACTGGAAATACAATTAACAACATAAGTTTAATGGCTATTATAGTAGCTTCAGCAAACACTACAACTCAACAAAACCTGGGATGATGCCACTAAATGATGTCAACTGATCCAAGGCACACTCTTTTAGCCTCCAGTGATCTACTTCAATGTCGTTGTTCTGCAATATTCTTTTATCCTTATGGATCTGACCACAAATTTCCTACTACGAACGTTGAAACCCCCTTACAGAGGTCCTTGCGGGACAAGGATGATCATCATGCGGGGCCTCATGGGACGAGTAGTGTTCAACCAGCGAGGACACCTCCAAAACCCCTTCTGCAACAAATATCAGTCCGCAAAGTCCCTCGCAAAAAAAACCTAGGAAAATAGTGGGGCCTCATGGGACCCTTGTCTCCAATCATCAAGGATGTCTTCTAGTATGCCTTCACAAAACCCTCCTAGCACCTGCAAAATCCACAATCAGCTTCCTCTGTAAAAGTCTACAACTCCCCGTGTTAGATGATATGCCTTCAACTGAACTCAAAATCTAAATTGAAGCTCCAATGGAAACCCTGGATGGATTCCCCTCTAGTCTAGGCTCCAATGGAAATCCTGGGTGGATTGCCCTCTTGTCTAGCTAGGGTGGATATTGTACCACAGAAACCAAACAATAGTGGAAGGGTTTTTATAAACCCTAACAAAACAATGGCTCCAAGAGCACTTCCGAAATGAGAGATCAAATCATAATTTCCAAGTGAGGCTCTAGCCTTCCTTTTATACTTTATCCATGCCTTATAGAACTTTCCCTTTTTTTACCAAATCAATTGTAACCCTTATCCCCCTTTTGACTAAATCAAATATGACCCTTATTCCCCTTTTTATTTCACTTTAGGATTAAAGGTCACTTTTAATAATAGATAAGTAACTTATTAATATAATGTCACTTTAAATACATAACATCTCCTAACTCAGTAACATTATTAACCCCTTTTGACTCCCTTTTTCTTCATCGACAAACTACGAAAGTCATTTCCATTGCTTAACAGGGGAATCCAAAAATGGGGACATGACAATTCAGAGGTCATTGGATTTATTCATTACTTATGATCGCTATGAGTATATTTTTTGAACCCAAAGACAATAAAATCTATAAAACATATCTATTTAAGAATGTCAATGCCCACAATGACAAGTGCACTTCAAAATCTTTTCATTATTTTTCCATTTTTTCTTGTTATGTCTAGAGTTATATTTCCATATATTTGTATAATGAGATGATCATGCAACCAATTCAAAGTACAATGTGTATTGTACGTGTCTTTGTAGTTTTGGTATATTTTAGGGGGAATACATCTATTATGTTAATATGCAAGAAGAAAAGAGTTGGTCATCCTTGTTTCTAGACTCTATATTCTAAGGGCATTCACCTTATTTATTAGTTGATGCCAATATGAACAATCACAACAATGAAATTCAATATCATTAGTAGCATGACAACAATATCTAGAGTAGATAAGAACATAGTTGCAAGTAGGAAAATAGGGAATCTAGGTAACTTACCTTAAATAATCACAAGCACCTTAATGCATGCGAATCTAATGATAGTTTAGCCAAAATAATCCCTATCTGCCTTAGGCAAAATAATCGAACAACAACTCATCCTAGACAATTATTGACACAATAGGCATGAGAATCCTAGGGTAGCTTAGCCCTTACTTACCTTGAATCATGATTGAAACATGATAGCTTAGCCTAGCACAGATACAAATGTCTGTGTCACATTGCTAAATCTTATTCGCTAATGACAAGCATTTTCCTTCGACTCATATTTTGTTCAATGGGTTATATGCATTATGTGGAAAAACTAAAACCATGAGACTCATTAAGTTATGCTTTTGCAATGTTATATATAAATGACTTCCTTTGGCTTCCTTGCAATGTTGGATTAGTTAAGTGAAAATAAATTGTTTTACAGTATTATCCATACCTTGCATGAATAAGCCTGGAGAACATGGTACACAACATTTTTATAGATTATATTTAAAATATTCAATGTATTGAAAAGAATCTTTAAACCTAATAAACCAAGAAAATGCATATATTGAAGGGAAGGAAGAAATTCATCTAAAATGACAAGGTAAGAAATAAATTCAAATAAAATATAGTAGACATGAAAATGTGCATCGGTGCACTATTCCTATATAGTGCGCACCACGAACCATGAAATCATTTTTTTAAAAGAAAATATATAGCAACAGGGATTGGTATCCAATGTAATGGGTGATCTCATTGCAATAGATACCAAATGCCCCATATACAAGTAATGAAACTCTATAAAAATGGATTTCTTAAAAAAAAACTACTTGTGAAATATAGAGAGGAAAACTAAGAGAAACAACTAGGAAGCTAGGACTTCCAATATTGAATGTAACTGTGAAACCAGTTTATTTATTTTCTTAATAATGCACTGAAATCTATTCGAATCAAATAGGGGAAAGATTGAGATGATGAATAGAAAAAAATCACATACCTGAAATTCTCCTATGCAAATTTGTATGTAAATTTGGCTCTTCAAAAAAATCTACTCACTCCAAAGACTTTGCTTGTAAATATCTCCTGCACAAGTCTCCCCTCTAAATTTTTGAAAAATGTTGAAATAATGATTAGGGTTTTCATTTCTAAACACATACATTTTGAAAATATAAAATTTATGTTCATTTTTTCGTTGTATATTTCGGCGCATTGATTTAATTTGGTAATTTTTTTTTTCTTACCCTTTAATGATCCGCCCGACAGTAATATGCATCAGTGCATTTTTTTACCGAAACGTACCAAGGTTGCATTGGTTTCTAAGCACACCATGGAAGGTTTATGGTTTTTAAATTAATTTCTTTTGTTTAAAAATCAATTTTTCTAGTGTGCTTGTTATATGAGCACCGGTGCGCTTTGTTATTGGGGGAGCATCGGTGCGCTTTGTTATTGGGGAAGCATTGGTCTGCTTTGTTATTGGGGGAGCATCGGTACGCTTTGTTATTGGGGAAGCATTGGTCTGCTTTATTATTGGGGTAGCATCTGTGTGCTTTGTTATTGGGGAGCACCATGATACATTTTATTTCTTATAAAATAAAAAACAATATTTTAGTATTTTATACTAATAGCAGTTATCGGAAGCACCGGGGTGTTATGTTTTGGAGCACCGGTGCACTTTGTTATTGGGGAGAGTATTGGTGCACTTTGTTATTGGGGGGGCACTTGTGCGCTTTGTTATTGGGGGAGCACTGACAATATTTTAGTATTTTATATTAATAGTGGTTATCGGTGAGATTTATTTGTTAAGCACCAGGGCATTATGGTTTATAAGAGTATCAATGCTCACGGTCGACTTAGGAGCATCGGTGCACATGGTCGACTTAGGTGCAGCATTGCACATGGTCAACTTAGGCACATTGGTGTTAAAACCTACGGAAAAAACTCTTCTTGTTCGCCTCTGCTAAACACCTTCGCTATAAACTTTTAAAGGATAAATTTTTCGAGGGGGTTCTGTAAAAAGTTCCAATAGAAGGTGTTCTCCTTGTAGTGGCATCTCAAATAAATGAACGCATAGAGAGAATATGCCATCAATGTGTTTTGACTGCATGGAGATTCTTAGCTCTTGTTGGCTCTAAATATGGTCACATGGAGAAGCATGGACTAGGACTTGAAAATGAAACACATATCAATCTTCCTTATGTATGTATGTAACACATAAATTAAAATGAACTTAATTGTTTTCTTCCACGCATTAACTTAATGCAACAATTAGATCACAGGGTTGGAACTCTATCATTTTCATCAATAAATATAATGTCTCCATCAATCAATACAATTCACAAGAACAAAGATCAAGATGCTCGAAATGTAGTTATCAACATTGATTCAATTTAATTACCTTGAAACTGAAATTTAGTGTACAACAATTAATGTTCAATCTAAATTGTTTAGAGCCAAAATTCTTCCAACAAAAGCTTGAAAATGAGCACAGAATCAACCAAAATGAAAATTGAGTAGAGAAAATGATGGATAACCATCTAAGAGAAAGTTGTTTTGCTTTCTATCATGCCATAATATAACTATTATAGTTTATAAAATGATAAAAAAAAAATGTAGTTAATGTATATAATAGTAGTTTGCATTCGTGGATAGTAGTTAGTGATGACTATCCTTACTACTAGTTGACAAGTGAGTTATGATATTTTTCACCACCTTAAAAAAAAAATGCAGGAATAACTATCACAAGTGGTTGTTCATCAAGTGCTATCATTACTCTCTCTTGGGTTTGAATCCCTTTCTTAAGGATATTGTTGGATACCTAATCCTCATGATTATAATAGTTTGTAAATAATATTGTAAATAGTATTTAGGAGAAATATGAAGAGTCGTAGGAGATAGGAACAGTCAGTCGGAATATGAAAACCAAAGGTCATCCATATGTGTTTTTATGAAGTTTTCATGATAATG